>JAAAKO020016781.1:0-16035 GCA_010015015.2 Bolitophila cinerea
AAGGTCGAAGTTGTGACTGCTGTATTGAAAATATGAGTTGTGATTGGTAAGATTATTGGAAGCAACATAGACAAAAAAGACATAAAAAGTACGTTAGGAAATAAAATTTTATTGGGACATGAAATTTACGTTGGGAAATAAAAAATACGTTGGGACAAATCATCATGCACGTGCGTATATATTATCATTCCGTTTGATTAATTGCTTCATTTACTCTATCAATTCAATTATGGAAGCAGTTAATCAAATTTAATTTATGTATTACAAGTAATTTAAATTAGTTAAATATATATTAGAATTGTATTAATAAAATAATTAAAAATATGACATATAATTTATAAAATATAATACTATATAGAAAAAAACGTAAAAAAAGTTAGTTTCCGTGCAAAGGCAGTTTCTTGTGTTTTTGTGTGTACTATCAGCTAATTGGCATAATTGAATAATTATAATACTATATATGCCCATTGACAATTTCCAATATCGCATACGCCCCTAAAGTGAACGCCATTCATAAAACCGATCGATCCTCTATGATTACATGACAACCACAAAACGGTCTGCATGTCCTTGTAGATCAAGTCACATTCAGAATTAACCCGTTATATTTGCATCCTATCGCATATATGATTGCATATATATGCGTATAAGGCATCATTTATCATGACGCACACACTTTTATAGACCACAGTGTGCAAACTACTTTTACTTTTATCTGACTAACTGCTTAATGGTTCGAATTAAATGCAAACAACATTACACACATACACATATTTTGTGTACACAAAGATCTTTATAGAAATAACATAAGAAATATATGCGTAGCAGCTAATAGTTATTGTAAGAGACAATTATACAAAAAACCACTCTCGATTTGCAAACGCATATGCTCTCACGCACACATACAGACACACACACACATTATCGCAGTCGCAGTGTAATAATAAACATTAACGGTAAATACTCGTGCGCGGATCTGCGCAAGTTCCCACACATACTTTACATATATTAAAATAAGCTGATCGCGAGTTCGGTCTCGCCGTGTACGAGGCTGATCTAATTGCATGTATCTAGTCAAGACATAAATTACTGCGCACCACCGTAATTGGTTCATTTAACACGCTTGCTTTAGATCGCTCTAAGTACATTAGATATATATATATATGTATATATATATATATACATATGTAGGAGTATGTATGTATTGTGTTCACGATCAAATATAAATAGAATCCGCATGATCACATGCATACATATACAAAGAATATTATTTATTGCAGAGTGCCAGCATGAACACGTTTGTACGTGTGTGTACGTGTATGTGTGTGTGTGTGTGTGTGTGTGTGTGTGTTTGTGTGTGTGTGTGTTTGTGTGTGAGAACGTGATGTTTGCCGACATCGCAAAGTTTTCAGCAACTCATTAATTGCGTAAATTTGAGCGGAGAGCGATCAACAAATAAATTTCGCGGATCGTGATCATTATTATTATATTACTATATGAAATCTATATGGAGCGATGTGTGCAATCCCACATGATCGTTGATCGTATATATTAAATGTACTTTGTGAGACGCACTCGATCTGGAGTGACAGGTATACAAATTTTGTGAAAATGTCATGTGAAACATATTTTAGTTCAGCTTTTCTTTATTTTCAATAAATTCGGGGGCTGTTCAGTATAGAAGTTCTCAAAATGGAGGTTTTTGCATTATCTATTTTTCCAAATAGTCTCCCCGAAGCTCAACGCCACTTGGTCCAACGATTCTTCAACTTAGCGATTTCTGTCTGTACCCTACTAATTTGTCACTCAGTGACATTTATAATATGTAAAATACTCATATGTGACATCTTGAGACTTTGTATAAGAAAAATGCACTTACTTATTGAAAAATTTAGTTAAAACTGAACTTTTTACGTAATCTTTTATTAAAGACGTTTTTTTATCGATCGCTATAAAAATATGATGATTAAAATGAAATAGATTTAATATACGAACTTTTGTACCCAGTATTGCTTTAAATTGTCCTTTCTATTCTATTCTTCTTCTATTTCCCTCGATGAATTCCAAATTTCCAACACCAGACGACGAAATACAACCCAAAACATTACCGAACTGCCACAATGTTTAACTGTCCGGCAAAGATTTTGAATTTCCAATTTTTCGTTTGGTTTTCTCCAAACATTCTCTCTACCATCACTTCCAAAAATGGTAAACTTTTAACGTATGATATAATGACTCCATCACAAACGATTTTTTTTCTTTCTACTCGTCCATAATATTTACAATCTCGAATATCTCTTCGGACTGTTTATGTATAAATAGGAAGAGCACCTTGTATCACCAAGATAATCCACCTCCACACATTTGGGTCAAATAAAGGCCAAATTGGACAAAATACTACCTACGTATTTTTTATTTCGATATAATTGTAAATACCCTGATATTCGTGAATCAAATTAAAAACCTGCCCCGATAATCCGGGTATAATTTAGATGTGTTAAATAACCTAAATAAAAAAAAAAAAAAATCATTTATTTAAAAGTTTTTATAGTTGTGTATTATGAACATAAATCTAGGGCTGGTCGATTTATGGATAAACCCAATTTTTTTTTTATCAGGTCAATTAATCGTTTTTTTAAAAACGTTTTTTTCATAAAAATCGAAAATACAATCAAGTCTGGTCATCCTTGTTATTGTTGTTATTTTTGTCATAAAAGACTTTCCGATTTTGCGATTCTATTGCTTGTTTTGTATGAGTTCAGATTTCCTTACTGAGAAATAAATAAAATATTAAAAAGCACCTATTGAATATCGCAAAGATTCTTAGGCCCGAGATCTTCACCCTTATCTAAGTTTAGACACCGGTGTCTATACCATGTCCAAAGAAATTTGTATTTCTTCACCTCTTTATTGATCTCTATACACCGAAATGGCGTTTTTTGCTTGTCTAAAGTTAGTTAGCTGTCTTGTTAGAAGAGCCAAAGAAGGTTTCTAACGGCTTTAGACAGATGATTTTTACATATTTTGATTTCTAGACAAGCGTCTGGATTATTTATCTGCAATGCGTCAGTTGTTGTCTTTACTCATATAAGTTTACGTTGAATTGGCGGAAATCGATTTTGTTATTGCGAATTTGTTCATGGAGCACACTGCGAGAACAATGACGACAATAACAACAATGGGCGCAACCATCTGTGGCTCAAACGTTGCCAATATAAAATATAAACATAAACATAAACACGGCATAAACACGGACAAAAAAAGAATAGAAAGCAACAAATCTTCCCCAAGACCAAATCGGAATCACCCTGAAACTGTCACTGTCACTACCACTAAAAAATTATCAAACTAAACCGTGCTCGTGACAAAAAGTCGGATTACCCCATGCCGCCTAATCACCAGGACTGGCACCTTCCGACTACCATCCTACGAAGCACTACGATTCTTATGAAGATATCCGAAAATGGTTTGATGAGATGTTTGCCTCAAAAGATATGTTTTTTGGAGTTATATTCGCGAATTTCTTAAGAGATTGTTAAAATATGTAGCTAGCACGGGCCAGTACTTTGATAAAAAATGTTTTTCCTTTTTATAAAAAACATGTATTATCCCGACTTGATCTCTCTCTTCATGGTATTTTGGACAAGTCTGAGCACCTATCCTTACACCCAGTAAATATTTATCTTGTTTATCCTTAAATTTTATAATAAAGCATATGAAAAACATGTTTTCTTAAATAAATGATATTTATTATGTACTATTTCATCAATTTTATTCTTAAAGCTATTACATTTTCATTCTGTCTAATGTCTAGATAATTATTTTCTAATATATATATATCGATTGTAAGTGCTGTATGCTCTAACCGCGTATGCTTCGAGAAAAGCTTCATAACACAGGAAGATGAAAGCCGAGCCTTGGCATCATAATCCCAGGACTCTATCCCTAGCTAATGCGATCGCCAGTATGCCAAAATGTGTGGACGCATTTTGTTTCATAACATAACAGTATTCTGTATCTTCTCGAGCATCGGATGCATGCCGATCTCTATCTCAAAGGGCAGATTAAACTTTCCAATAAATCATTCGTGAGCAGTGCATCGAGACACAAGTTCGCATAGCACAATGCCATACGCATACACATCGAATCGCAGGAAGGCGTCTCGTGTAAAATTTTAGGCTCCTTTTAGCACCTCGGGTGCCATGACGTGTTTCGATTTGCCCGTGCACATCACCACTCTAAAAGATTAGCGCAAGTCCAATACGGTGATAAGGCAGTACTCAAAGATTTCACTATGGTTTTCGACACCGATAAACGCCAATATATTCGGGTGTTTCATTTGCGATGGCTCTCTTTCCTGTTCGGTCTGCCATGAATTCCGATCTTCTGGCCGAAATATTTTCACAGCCTCACTTCTTTGGATTTCAGGTGAGCCTTCCGAAATCTCAAAACACGATGTTTCTTGCTAAATTATCAAACTCTTTCGTCAGCAGACCTGAAGATTACTAGTCTGTTTAATCGTTGGCGAAGTTCATGCATCGAAAGTCAAATACGGACACGGAAACGTCATCAAACGATCGTACGCAGACACAGTCTGCGCGGCGCATTCTCGTCCTGTTACTCGAAATTAAAATTGTTTAGTCAAGATTATCGTATTTTCAGTCATTTTCTCGAGCTCCTGATTTTTTTTCGGATTGTCTATTGTCCTTACGTGTTCTTGATGGGAAAATCAAGGATGTGTGATCGTTTATATTGACTCAACATTCATTATCAAAAAAAAAAAACTACACAATACACATCAAAAATGAAAACATAAATAATTTCATATATTAAAAAAACTCATAATTTTTATGGCAAAATATTTTTTATAAGTTCATTTTCAAGGTAGAATTACAGAGCGGCGAAATATTAGCCCAAAATGTAAGTGAGCTTGCTGTGACTCACTCACTTAGTCATGGAAAGACCGAATTCACCTATAGGCCTACATACATGTAGCATTTTTTTTTTTACAAAAGAATAATCTTCATTTTATATTTTTAAACATTTGTATATTAATACATAAATAATATATTTTTTATTTAGGCTATTACGTTAGCGGTGCTACACTATCACCAATTATATATGTTTGTGTGGTGGTTACCTTTTTTAATTAAACGCCTTTGGGCGTATTTATTACGGTTATTTGGGATTTTATTATCTGTATACCAAATAATTTTTAGTTTCAACATACATATAAACAGATGATATAAATAATTAAAAAAAAACATTTAATTTAAATAGGAGGTGACCCGGGACGAATGCTTCAAAAAGTGCTATTAGTAACTTTTAACAATTCTATTTTATTTTTTAATTTTAATTTTATAATTGTTTTTTTTTTTATTTGTAAAATCTAATGTATGCAATATATATATATATATATATATATATATAAATATTACCGTTTACATGTAAAAATTACTCGACTCAATTTCCCAATTACTCAAAAATATGGCCAAATACCCGAGTACCTGTCATCAGAGTAAAATTCGTTGTTCTAAACGGATTTTTTAAGACGCCCATCTGACGGTCTGTAATGGACTGGGAAATATCGTTTCGCCATCCTTTAAAATAGATTTGTTACCAAACAAATACAATTTTGTCTGGCATTTCTAATTATTTTTTAATGGATAAATTCAGTAAACATATCAACAATTTAAGTATGCCATTTGTGTGAGATATCTATTGTATTCAGATTCGCTATCGCTGTCAAAATCGATTGCTTTCATCAGGAACTTAAATTTTTTTAAGGTTTCGCAGTACTTGTCGTTCATATAATATGTTTCTACCTTTTCTTTGTTGCTTTCTCTTGCAGTGAAGTATATCGTACAATTGTATCATTCTAACTATATAATTCATTTAGACCAATCAGTATGTCTTAAAAGCAATATCGATAGATTTATATTTTAGTGTGTAGACGCAAGCGCCAGTCTCATCACCACCCAATACACAAATGACATTAGTGCTAAAATTATCACTATACTCGTATTTAATTTTAGTGGTTGGCAATAATTCCTTAGCTCTTAGCTCTTGCTGGTTTTTTTATTATAAGGATGAGCACGGTAATCAGCATGCCTATCAAACTGGTAGATCAATTGAATCCGTTCTGTATAAGCAAGTGATGAAGGTAGAAAAAGCCATGAACGACATGGAAATGATCCTCGAAACATTCCTCTATTCCGTTTCGGAACGTCTCTTTCGATTGCTTATTGGGTTTTCTCTTCGGCATGACTGATGAAAATGCTTACTGTGGCTTTTAAATAAAAAGGTCGCAGTTTGTTGTTCTTGTAATGAATTATTATAATGCTTCAAGAGATGTGGATTTACGTGCGTAGATAAAAAAGTAATTATAATAATACTTTATAAATACAAATTAATACTTATTATAAACTTTGCGCATTCGTTCTGCTACCCAGATAGCCCATGCTACTCCCATAGCTAACGCAATAGTCCACTTCTCCATATGGTCTATTTATCCAGATCTTGATGTTTTATATTATTTTGTGTGTCCACCTTTCGTATTTACCATTTGTCCATCTAGCCTGCCAATTTATTTCTCTCTGGTTTCTTTACCGTCCATTCCATTGTATATCTATCAATCCACGTTGGATGCTGGTGCCATATACTGGCGCAGCGTATAATAGTTGTTAGTGTATTATGCTATCTAGTACTTTTCTTTTGGACGACTGTGGGCCTCCTATGTTTGGCAGCTGATATAGTTTTTTCTGTTTTTTATGGCCTTGTCGATGTGCGTTTCATATTTTAGTCTTGGGTCTAGCCAAACGACTTGGTATTTGATGGCCGCGGTTAGGTTACCGACACTATCGTACATATTAAAAATTATTGTCTCTGTTTTCCTGTTTCTGGTAATTATCAGTGCTTCTGTTTTCTCCGATACTGTTTGTAGTTATCTATTATTTATCCACCTCGTTACTCTTCACAATGAGGTGTTTATTGTTGCTTGTTAATATAATGTATTCATTTGTCGCTGTACCACCAAATGTTACATCATCTGCAAAAACTAATAATTTTATTCCTTCAGGTTGTTCTATGTCTAGATGTTCGTCGTATAAAATATTCCACAGAGTTGTTCCTAGAACTGATCCCTGTGTGGCTCCCCACATTTTACGGAAATCTCCTTTACTTGGTCTTCTGCTTCTAAAATTATTTTCCTATCCGAGAGATATGACGATATTATGGTTATTAAACTCTCATTCATTTTTCGTTTCCACAGCTCGTCCAAAATTAACTGACAGGAGGCAGTGTTAAATGCATTTCTTACATCTACTGTAACCATTTTTCCAGGTCCTGGTACTTTTTTTTATTTAATATTTTGGGGGCTTTATTCAGCTCATCGGGTGTAAAAGGTTCAAAATTAGAGCCGTTATTACACAGAATGGTGACGGGCGTATGAGATGCGAATACACTTTTTGCCACTTCTTCCGTAAATTTCATGGTAAGTCCTAGTTTGGGTAGGAAGCTTAAAATACCTTTCATGACAATTTTATAGCCGTTTCCCCGGTTATCTCTATCAATGTCATTGCTGAGATTCTCCCAACATAACTGTTTAGCTGCTAACAATACCCAGAGAGGAGCTGGATAAATATGCAGGTAATAACCTAGTTTTTAAAAGTAAATGTGGAATTCATGGTGCTTTAGGGCAAAGCCAATATAAGTAAAAAATAATTGACAACGGATCAGATTCCAGCAAGTTTATCATTTGTTTGGTTCCCTTTAAATTAATCAGTAAAACATGAACATTGTGGGTGAATACAAGGCGATCATTAACTAGTTATTGCAAACCAATCAAATTTTAGTTTTTGGCGGAAAGTTACGAGGATACAAACATTAAAGCGTGCAACATTAATTAGTAAATATATTAGTTAGAATGAACTTTGGTTTCTTTTAATGATTTGACTTGTAACATTTTGTAATTCATTAACTGGTATTAAATTCATCTTCATGTAACAATGAATAATATGGAAATAATTTATTCTTTAAATTGCAAATGTTACAAATTGACGACAACTATAAATTTGAATTATTTACTTTACATTTGTGGATAAGTATTTGGAATATTCTCTTCATATTGGATACAACAAAACGTTAAAAAGAGTCGGGTTTCCAGGGATTCAAAAGATGAACATCAGGCCACGAGATGATTAATTAGACAAATCTTAAAAGGGAACTTCAAATAACCGTAGACTGGCCGCCTTAAAAAACCCATAAAGTGTACTTTGTTGTTGACCGTGCTCCATTTCGTGAACTTATTGAACTACCCTCGATATTCATGTGATCGTAAGATCCCAAGTGCACACGTGATTCTTCAACGCGCTGTCATGCATTTTAAAGATACACGCATTCAGTGTGTCGCGCAATGCGCACGCGCGCGCGGATCTGATCAATAAGTCGACGTGCGCGCGATTTGTTTACATTGAATGATCGATCTTAAAGACTTCTCGACAAAGTCGTATGAAAAAAACAAGAAACCGCGAACTGTTGACAAATCTTTTGCAACAAAATAAACGCTCGTGCATTCAAATTCTGCTCAACCTAATAATAATAAAAGAGAACCTGTATATGTCTGTCTCTCTCTCTATATATATATATAAAATATAGGTATATTTATGTGTTTGCGTTTCAGCGAACTGTTCAATTTGAAAAACTCGCGATCACGCTCACCACAATAGCTTCTGTTGTGTGTCTGCAGACAAATTGATTGATTCGGTCGTGTGATCGTGACGGCGCGGGAGCGCGAGCGCACAAGATCGCGACCGCAATCTCGGGCTGCGCGGTGCTGTGAACACATTAAATACTATACACTTACATATTATAGATGTTAGACTTCTTTGACGTCTTGGATCTTGGTATACAACATGATTTTGCTAAGTAGAGTTTAGTGCAGAGTGACTTATGAATTGGGTTATCGAATGGAGCAAAAAAATATGTACGATTTCGAGCAGGTTCACACACACATAAACACATAGAAACAATAAACCATATACACATTCTTTGCGATCGCTACAGATGACTGATGAGACTTTTAGAGCTGGCGCAAGAAGAGCCTTGTCACAGTTACGCAGAGTGGCTCGAATAGCATATTTATAGTACCTGTATCTATACTTAAGTAGGTGGTTTATCGGATGTGAATTGCTCGTATTAGCGCAATTTGGCCGAGACCTCATTTGTTTTCGATTAGATTTTGCGCAAATTATATATATATTCAATGTTCAATTTAAGAGATTGACTACTGTGTGTCCGTTACTTTGTCAAGCGCGATAAGAAGACTTTGTTTCTTGAAATTGTAATTTAAATTAAAATGATTGAGTTACCAGAAAAAAATACACTTTCAATTATTTGTGAATTTGCATATACAATCGGGTATAACTAAATAAAGTAATATATACCATTTTTTAATGTGGTCTCTTTTAATAATTTATTACTTAAGTACAATAACCGGCTTGTTTTTGTTTTTTTAGCTGAAGTACGTATAGTAAGTAAGAATAATTTAATATATTAGAACAAAAAAATATTTTTGGTTAAACAAACAAACTTTTTTTTGTAAAATGTACTATTTTTTTTGGAACACAATTGGGAATATATTTCCAATCCGAAGTACTATGAAAATTGAAAGTTTTAAAAACATCCCTTTTTAATTTAGTTTGGGAAGAGTTTTCAGTTATAACTAGGTAACATAAAAAAAGTTATGCAGACGCATTTGCGTCAGTATAAGATTCTTTTCCTGGCTTTGGTATAAAAATCATCTTTGCTAGCCTGTTTTAGATTTGGCAAAATAATTGTCAGGGGGTATTGGCTATTTAAGAATTCACAGTCTGAAAAGTGTACGCTCATCATATGCTTATATAATTCTTCCATCGTAACCGTAAAGAACCCGTGTGAAATGTCCAACAAACCCAACTGTGTGCTTTGATCATTTGATAGAGAAATGGAGATTCTTACAAAATCCCTATTGGATTCAATTTTGGAACAATCTCTTCCGTTTTGCTTTTCTAAGCTTTTTATAGAGGTGTTTGTTCTTAATCATCGAGTCTTAATAAGTGCAGAGTTTCTTTTTATTGAAGCTCGCACGCATCCTTCCCAAGGTCGGTGGTTGTGCTAGGTAAAGCATTAGTGAATTGATGGTTACCAAGTTCCCTTATGTATTCTATACCAGTTTGTTTTCCTGAGATTTCTTCATGAGCGACATTAGAGACATTTAGGTTAAATTCTATTAGTCGTTGGTCAAACATAGACACTTCAGAAGAGACGTTACTCACTTTATTAGTCAAAACTAAAGAGGTCAACGTGAGATCAATAACTTCTTCACGGTTTTTGATGATTAAATTTGGTTTATTGCCGATATTTGACAGAATCACCTGTTTTTCAGATAGGTAATCAATTAAACTCTTACCTCTCTTGTTTGTGTCTGTACTACCCCAGCATATGTGATGGGCGCTCGCATCCACGGAAATTGAAAGTTCCAGCTTCTTTCTGTCACAGTAAGTTACTAGGTCTTTCATTTCTTTTGAGGGCGGGGCCTCCGGTGCATCATATAGGAGATATATTGATGCATTCACTATTGTTTTTCGATCCTCCTTGTCACCTACTTTTATCATCACGGCAACAAGGTCTGATAAGACAGGTTCTTACCCTTTCTTCTGTTCTGGTTTGGAGAAAGTATATTAGAGTATCCAGGAATTTTCATACCTCTCACTTTACCCTTTCCATGCCAAGGCTCTTGGATGAGAGCAATGTCTATTTGCAACTTTGAAAGCACCACAATGATGTTGTGTGTGGCAGTGTTGAAGATTGCCCTGAAAGGCTTTGAGGTGGAGAAAATCTGTCATCCACCTATACCATAACTTCCTCCTATTCGTCGGACACCTTTAGCAGAGAGTCCTCTAAGTATGCGGCTAGTTCAGACATCTCATCTACGCCGTATTCCACATAAGTTTTTTCAGCTTCTCGTCATGCGGAGACACCCTACCATTTTTCCGCTTCTTCAGTAACTTGAATTGTGCCCTCTATGGACCCCAAGGCTTCGCCAGCCTGATTTTCAACTTCCATCGAGGATTCTGTCGTTTAACTCTTGTCTTTTGGACCGTACGGCCGGAAGAAAATTTGAGTGAAGTCCCAGCTATTGACTTCACTCAAATTTTCTTATGTTCTTCTCAGCCTTCAGCGCTTCAAATAACGCGTCTTTTATTCGGATCCCCAGGAAGATCCCAAACGTAGCCTGTTTTTTGTTGATTTTTTTGGTACCACCCGCTACATTTACCCTCTTGACCAAGACCAAGATTACATGTCAATTCGCGGGTATTGGAAACCTAACAATTCCAGGATGTCCTTGTTTCCTTTAGATCCATACCCAGAATGAATCTCTGATCCGTTTGTCAGAAGAAACCTCGTCCACGTCAATTACCTTCCGGTAAACTCCATCCCAAACGTCCTTCCACATAGGCACGTTTGTCTCAAGCCATCTTCTTGTATCCTTGTTTTTGCAAGACAGTCAGTGTAGTTTTTTTTGTAAGATTCTGTATTTTACTTATAGTCTTTTACTTACTGTTGGGGCATTCGTCTCTCTCTCTCTCTCTCTCTCTCCCTCTCTCTCTCTTTCTCTCTGTCTCAGTGTTCTCCTCCAGATCTCTCATCGTCCGCCTTACACGTAGCTGAGCACTTTTCAGAGTCTTAACAGGCCCTGCTCTAGCTTTTTTGTACTGTCCTCCATCTTTACTGACAATACGTCTAGTGACACAAGCCACTTATGGTTTGGATGACTTTACCAAACCCAAAGGTCTGGTTGGTAAATCTCTTTCCGTTACTCACCCCGTCGGAGCAGCACTATCGTCTCCCTTCCACCTGGTCCTTTTGGATTTACCACCGCCAGTTGCCCGGTTGAGTTTTCCGAGTGACCATCTTTCCTCCCCTCTGTGGCTTCGCCATTTGTTTTATCGGTCTTGGCTAACCGCTCACTCCATGTCCTGGAGCCAAAAAGGGGTATGTCTGGAGCTTTGGCATCGGCTCTAGACATACCCCTTTTTGGGTGGGCTCGCCGCGCGTCATTTTACTGGTACCGGCTACTCCTCTCCGACCATCACCGAATATTTTTTCTGGTAAACCAGTACTAACCAAAAGCCTGTTTGGTCGTCTCCTCCTTCTGCCTGGCGGAGCCTTAGATGGATCACCGGGCCCGGTATTGCCTACCGTGTCCTTATTCACCTCTGCTCCGCCAGTTCCACTAGCATTTTCCAGTTGCTTGTGTGCAGCTTGGACAGTTTGGGACAGCACTGGCTGCCGATCCGCACTTAGTCGCTGCGTTCGTGTCCTTGGTCATGATTTGTTTGTCATTGTTTATAGTAGTCGTTTTTTGTAGTTGAGTTTTTTTTGTAATGTCATGGGTTCATTTCAGCCCTACGAGTAGCTAGAAAAAAGAAATCCGCCGTGCCTGAGCCCCGCGTTGCCACTGTTAGGCCAAAAATACTAAACTGGATTTGGCCAGGTGTCCATCAGGATCTTTTGCTAGAGACCAACAGCCTATTCAGTTTACCTGGAAAAGAAATGAACATAAACCATAGGCACGATATCAAGACACCGTAAATAAGGTCTAAGGAAAGAAAAGGTCCACTACGCCAGTGCCCCAAATAAACGTAGAAAGGTCAACATCACGACAAGAGTTGACCATTGTCTCTAGAAGAATACTCATTTAGTTTTCCACTAATCGCCACTAAACGAGTACATTCTGTCATGGGTGAACCTGACAGCTTTTCAAAGGAGAAACCGACAGCATAGAACTCTAGGATCATTCGTTAGTGTACTTAAGCCTCCTCACTGACGTCACAGTAGAGTATTTTTGAGAAGGATTGATTTTAGATACTTTTCAACAAATGTTCTGTTGGAACAACGCAATCAAATTCCGTGATCCAATACCGGTTTAAGACTTGTAGTCCTGTCAGCGGGGAGAATAAGGGGCTTTACCGTTCCAAAGATGGAGTAGGTCTGATTTTTTGATATGTTATTGTTTAGGTAGAAGCCCTGTTGAATAATCCATTTTTTCGATCTTGGTGGTGGTGAACTAAATCCGCCATTTTGGTTTAATGGTACAAAAAAATAGTTTTCTTAAAAGAATTCCTCAGCGGTTATTTCAACCAAACTTGGGACCTGTTTTTTAAAATCTCAAGGAATCTATAATGCACTCCATCAGAGGAAACTAGGTGTTAACTTATTCGGAATTAAGTTTTTGGACTTGATTTTTTTTTTTTAAGATTACCTATTTTAACAATAATTCGCTGGAACTGCAAAGGCAGAATAATTGTTTTGAATGCTTATTTCAACTGTCTATTAAAGACTTTTGGCTAGTAGCCTTTTTTGTTTATTCTAGGGTGCCATCACATTTCCTTACTTAAGCATCTTGGAGTGAAGAATATCGTGACAATGATGATGGACTAAAGTTGGTTGAGCTTTAATTCTACCCAAATTAAATTCAATGCCTGTAAATTGAGCAGAATTAACTCCAATACATCATCAGCGATTGTGATTAAGATTAGAGTATGCCAACAATCAGAATTGAAAAAATTTAATGCAATAATTGGTGACAGGCAAACCTTGTAAAAATCACGAAAAATCTATTTTCTTTCTTTTACGCTTTGTGTTTTTGTTAAAAAAGAAGAGTGCTGCGCATGCGAGGTTGACGATACTGTCAACACGAAATATGATAATTAAAAACGATATTGGGCACAGATAAATATTTTCTCCATTATTATTATTGATTATTAAGACCTTTATTAAATGGTCCGAAAAAAAAGTAAAAATTCGACGAATGTTGCTGAGAATTCTAAATTAAACGCCTGAACTTGTTTAAATAAATGGTGGACACTTACCAAATAAAAGCTGAATTAAAGCCAAATTAACAAAAAACAATAAAAATGTGCTTAAAAAAAGTTTAGTTTGCTATAAACTATATATATAACTATACAAAACGATATAAAAGTGAATCTTCAAACTAACACCCAATACAATGTATTTATCGCTATCATCGTAACTTAAAAAAAAATATATAAAAAAACACAATCGCACAAAAAATGCTAATCATCCGTCAACAATATACCTTAAGCACAATACATCCAACAAGGTGCACACATTTGTCTTCTTCAAAATCCTCACACCCGGAACAAGTCAACTGCGTGTCTGAGCAATTCACCCATAAGGTTAATGATCGCGAGCGCGTGCGATCGCGGAAAACGCGATTGTGTGTGTGTGTGTGTGTGTGTGTGTGTGTCTGCATAATATGTCTTTTTTTGTGTATAACCACTACTGAGACAAAGACGATCGACGATCGTTAGATTCGCGCATAAGATTGAAGATTCATCGTCGTGCGTAGAATTCGAATTTGGATTCATTGAACCGTTTGGCAGAGTGATGCGCCCGGGAATTATTACCCTCTTGACCACACACACGATTTATTATTCATCGAAGGTAATGATCGCAATGATCGTGCGCGCGCACGCGCTCAACAATTGAATTAAACTCGCAAATATTATATTTTGGTGGCCTTTGCGAATACGAAACACCGCGCACAATGCGCGCGCGATGAAGATGTTCGTGCGTGCGGAATTAAAAGAATTTATTTTGTTATTTCAATTTGTTATTAATGTCGGGGTCGCACGACGATGGACTAATCAGTTGAAACTAAGAAATTTTAAGTAACCTTGAGTTTTGTAGATTTTTTTGGGTGATTGTTTCTTTTATTTTTTCTGTAATAGTTTATTTGAGAAAAATACTTTAAAGGACATTTGTAATTATTACGATTATCTGATCGGTAAAATCGGTAACATAGATTGTAAATCTCCATTATTAAATATTTCATAATATTTTTAAACTTGCAATGTTCAATTCAATTGAATACTTATTTGCAACATTATTACAACGCAACAGCTTTGTTCGCAGATGACCATTATTTTACAATAAATTATTCAAGAATATTAATATTTGTAGATTTACAAAGAGTTACAAAGAAAAAACAACATCGAATTCTCAAATACATATTTTTTTAAAAAGGAACACATCAATGGTATAATACGCTAAGTATGGCCAACTATTTTTTAAAAATTTATTTCAAAAAAATCAAATAAAATATATTTAAAATATTGACTTGGGACACATAGCTCTGTCAATCTCAATATCTCAAAATTTCTGATAATGTTTTTTAAGAATTTAATATATTTTTAAACTGTGTTTTTTTAAAATTAAGTGTAAATGTATGAAACTTAATTAAAACCACGTTTGCAAGAAGTCGCAAGATTTTTTGTTTTTGTAAAATATTTAGTATTTAACCAATTTTTGAGATATTTTTCAGGTTGCAGATATGTAAAGAAATCTTTAAAATTATAAAAGTATATCATATAACGGGTAAATTTAAAAAAAATATAAAAAAGAATATTTTATCTTTTTAATTAATTTTATTGTATATGCTAGAGTTTAATAGCCTCAGAACTAATGCTACATGTTATGATCTCTATTTGTTAGGTATAGAATGGATTGAGAAGCTTGGATTGTGGGACGTTCCAATCAACTCTGTGTGTAATCAAATTAAAACGTCAAATACCCAGAAGCAAAGTAGCATATTAGACGAAATTCAAAGAAAACATCCGCAACTTTTCACTAATACCCTTGGTTTGTGCACTCAAGCCAAAGCTGTATTGCGATTACGAAAAGGCGTAGTTCCAGTATTTCGTTTTAAACGAGCAGTACCTTATTTTATAAAATGATTCATGGAAGAAGGTTCTCACTTTTTATTAATCACAAGCCGCTGCTAGCGCTATTTGGATCAAAGAAAGGAATTCCAATTCACACTGCTAATCGTATTCAGAGATGGGCGCTAATCTTGTTGGCTTATGATTTTAGCATAATATATATAGAGACCAAAAAGTTTGGACATGCCGATGTCCTATCTCGATTAATAAGCACACAACCATCAAAGTCAGAATCGGTTGTCATTGCCTC
>JAAAKO020016792.1:0-16034 GCA_010015015.2 Bolitophila cinerea
AATTATATTTGAATTTTTAAAATGGTCGCGTAAATAAGCCATCTGTTGACGATAAAAATAACTTAAATACTGCCTCGAAGTAAAGAGATGTTCATTACAAGTCCGTACACAGAAAAACTGGTCCATTTCGTGTCTATATATATTAAAGTCTATGGTCTAAACTGTTGATCTTCAACCAAAATTATTTAAATTTAGGAACTACATTTTAGATCAAATATTTGTAACAAATCAGTATCAGTTTCATCATTAAGGCCGTATTTTGCATTGATTTAATACAGCATATTGCGTTATTTTCGATCACATGATTCAATCAATTAATTTTGCAGCCAATTTATTTGTATTAAAGTTGATGGCCGGCTCGCAGCAAATCGCCTTGTCAATATGCGTTAAAAGACACGCACAAAATTCATAATATATCGTATAAGCACTCACACATAAACACGTCTCACACACACACGCACAAATAACAACATAAAAATTCAGAAATTCATCGGGAGTCCGTCGTCGCAAGACAAAATCCATTTATCATGGGATTGTATTTTCCGCGACCGTCGATCGTACTATATAAGCACATAGGCGGCCTCCAGGAAAATTCTTTGTTGTCTGAGAAAATACGTTTGGCGTGAGATATTTTCCCGGAAGATTTTTCGCAAACCCAACCAATTAGTGTTTATTTTTAGCGTGTTTTTTGTTTGTTTTATTGATTATAATAAATATAAATATAAAAATTTAATGGCTAACAATAAAGTGTACAAAAAAAATACCAGAAAATTAAAATTGACACACAAAAAAATATTTTTTGCCCAAAATAATAATAATAATAATAATATGAATAATAACAATCATTAAAATAACTCAAAAATGTGCCCAAGTACATGGACAAATAATATACAAAAAAACATGTTGAAAAATTGTTTTCGTAATATTTTTTTAAGTACTATAATTTATTTTATTTAAAAAAATATTTTTAATTTTAAAATATTTTTTCTTGGTACTATATATTTTTACTGATAACAAACTTTTTACTTTTTAACAATAATTTATTCATGGTTACACATATTTTTTTTAAAGGCTCGATTTATATTAATCCTTATTTAAAATCAGATAAATCATTTGAAACAGTTCGAAAAACAGTAAAAGCTATTATGTATGAATGTAATTTGCTGGAACCGTATTTTTAAAAAAAAGTACTTATACATTCTAAAATTGAACGGAGTCGACCGCGTGTCGCGTCGTGTCGTCTCAAATTAAACTCCATTTATCATTTGATTGTATATAATTGAATTGTATGATTCGCTCAACACTCCGAGTTCGTTCAATTTATTTGAGTCTTTTGAAGATTTATTTATTTACAAGTATATAAAAGTATATAATGATATGTGGAATTGCATAAGCACACATTTCTATATATGCTTATAATATTGATATTGATTAAAATGTTTAGTCTTCTAAAGAAAAACACGTGATGCCCACTCGTGCTTTATGTGGTTTTATTAGAACATTTGTTTGGTTTCTATTTGTTGGTACATTGCCATGAAAATTGATTTATGTAGGAATTGACATTAATATTTAAAGAAAATAGAACATCTACTTATATTTTTCGTATAATACATTTTGAAGAGGTGATTCATCGCATCTTGAACTATAGGGCACCCTGGGCAGCAATAACATCTTTCCTATATGCATCCTGATGCCAGAGGAGTCTGTATACATACCCGAAGCATAAATGCATAAAAATTCCTTGATAAAATATTGCATACCAATATGCCTGAGATCGAACCGATGTTAGTGAATCTGTTCAGATATAAAATCATTAATTTACTAAATCCTGAAAACTAAATATTCATTGATTGACATTTAAAACCCAATGCATCCAAACTGAGACCAACAATATATTAAAAAAAAACTATCATCGAAACCAGTTGGAAAACCAATATTTATATTTTGTTTGTAAATTCAAATAAATAATAAAAAAAGTTTTTTTCCTGGAACCTTTACGTCTACCTATACACAATTAGAAATGACTAAATGTTTTTTTATTATTTATTTCTTATCTATCTATTTTGATATTTCTTACTCCATGAAATATATGTAAATTCAATTTTCATATTTAATGTATATTTTTCCTGAGTGCCCTTGTTATGGAACATATTGTGTCTACTAAAAGAAGTCTTTCTACTTTTTAATAATACACATGGGACAAATCAGACAAGGAGCTTTAAAAACAACAGAGGTGTAAGCTGGGCGGCCGCTAATTCTTTATTTTCTCTAGCCGGCTCACCGTCGGGCCGCCGACTTCTTATAAAAACGGCCGGCTAAAGTCGACGCAATACTAGAAAATAACAATTTTTTATTATATTATTATCTCAGGAATACTTAAGTTTACTTTTAATATAAAGTCATGTACCTCAACCTGCAAGCTACCGACGAGAGAAACAACGCGGTTGACTGTGATCGGGAGGAACCCGCTATATTCTTGGCCAGATTAAAGATTTTTTCCTGCTATAAATAGCCGGTTTCAATTTAAGGTTTTTCGTTTAAATCTACAAGACACAATGGTTTCATGATTCCCCCAGGTTTTCCCCGAGATTCTACCAGGTTTTTCACGGGATTCCCCAGGTTTTCCCTGGGATTCCCATAGGTTTTACCCTAGATTCTCTCAGGTTTTCCCGGGATTTTGACCGGATTTTCCAAGGATTTCCCCGTTTTTTTTCCGAGAAATCTTAATAAATCTCTCAAAATTTCCGGGTATCGAAAAACAAAATCATGGTTTTTAAAGTCATTCTTTTAACTTCACTTGGTATATATATGACCGTTGACCGTCGATAGATTTTTCAACTCTTTTTTAACCCACTTCCACTTATCTGATCCAGATCAAACTTGGTACATAGTTCGCTCTGGACTTAAATTAAAAAATGTTTAAAAAATTTAAAGCATATCTTCCACTTTTAATAAAGTTGACATAGTACGAATTGTTTTGATTTTAAGATTCAAGTTTAAATAATCTCTAGGTAAACCTTAAATTGAAATCTATAAATAAAACGAGTGCAAGTCTCTAGGAATAATCATGTAGACCGTAATACATATTATTAATAATATTTTAAATATTTTGTATTCTTTATTATAAAATCTAATTCTAAGATTAGCGAATGCATTTTCTAAATATAAATATTTTAAATTTGTTTTTATTTATTTTCAGTTTTTCCGATATTGATGAATAATATATTATATTCAATACAATTAATAATATCGTTTTATTTTTTGTTGTTTTATATTCGCGTATTATAATGCATATTCCTTAATATTTTGAGTATTCGGAATAATTTCAATATTCGTGTATTCGACAATATTTTACGAATATTATAATTGAAATTATTGCACTATAGTTATTTGGACCCAGTTTGGGTGCACACTTAGTAGGTGCGCATTTTATATAATTAGGAGTACATTTTTGAATTTTTAGGTGAACAAAAATTGATTATTTTGGTGGTAGATTTTCAATTATTTGGTGGACAATATTGAATTATATGGAGTAAGCTAAATTGGATGCCTATTTTTAATATTTACAACTTTTTCTGATATTTGACATTATTTAAGATATTCGCAAATACATTAAAACTTATGGACATTTTCTGTTATTTTTAAGTATTTGTATAATTCATAGTATTCTCAAATATTTGTGATATTCTATGATATTTTTCATAAAATCTCAATATTTTAATATTTTCAAAAAAAAAAAAATTTAGTATTTGTGAATATATTATCGATATTTGCCTATATTATAGGCATATTCGTGGTATTTTAAATTATTTTTTATAATTTTATGAATATTTGCGAATATAGACTTTAATATTTTAGATATAAGCAATATTACTAACAATATTTGCAATATTATAGGTATATTATCAGGTATTATGCAATGTTTGAACACCATATTACGGAAGTGAATAATCATCTTGAAAGAATAAAAAATAATTATAAAATATATATTTCCGCCTTCAAAATAAATTTTAAAACTTGATTTTAAATTATCGATATAAATTCAAAATGTAAAACTACATCTAAGATCAGATCAAATGTCAACGATCAAAATCAGATTTGATTGAATTTCTCTAAACATTTTTCGTTGTATTATTTCCAGGAATCGGCGTCGGACTGGCCACCTCTGCTGCTTTTGTTGCATTGAACCACTACTTCAAGAACAAACGCGGCCAGGCCGTCGGACTTTCGATGGCCGGCACAGCGCTCGGCATGCTCATCATACCGCAGCTCGTGCGTGTCCTGCTCGAAGAGTACGGCTTCCGCGGAGCCGTATTACTGATCAGTGGTCTCGCACTGCACGCAGCCGTCGGTGCAACACTGCTGCAGCCCATCAAGTGGCATCTAAAAGACGAACTGGTCGACATCGAGATGATGCCACCGCCAGCCGAGATGAGCACAATCAGTGAGGCATACAAGGAGGACGATGCCGAGGATGCATTGCCTGAGATGCGTACGCTACTCTTTACCACCAACACAAAACTCCGCAAGAACTTCTCGGACGTGGCCATCAGCAGTATGACCGGCACGAACGGTACCAACAACGGTATGCCAAAGCGACCGACCTTTCCGCGCATCATGACAAATATCTCAAACGCTGGTATTTCATCCGGCTCGGACCTCAGCTCGTCCATACGACGTCGCAAGGCGTCCGTTATCTCGCACCTGTCGCACCTTGACTTTACCGGCAGCAATTTACAGGTTCACATGAACGTAAGTCTTAGCCTATACCTTTCTTTATAAATATAGAATCATTTACTCACAAGTCTATTCTTATTATGTACCAAACGCGAATTCTGATTAGCGCTGTGGGTCTAATCAGCGGACGCATCGTCGTGATTATTATTTTATTATATATTATATATATATATATACCTAACATATTCATTACGCTTCGCGTGGCCAACAACAAGTGGCGTGAGTGACACTCAATCAGACTTGTTTTCTGGTGTTGTTGCTAAATTCGGTAGTAAACAAGAAACATTTGTATTTATAGGTTTTTGGATGTTGTTGCCATATCGATCGAGAGTGGTGTGTCAGGTGATACAGCCAGGTGATTGGCTAACATTCGTGCGCCCGCTAATTATTTGCATAGACAATGACGTGCGCGTGGACGAGTATATTACAGAGGCTCCATTCTGTATTATTGGTTTTCATGATTAGATTGAATATGTAAATATTTTTCAGCAAAATCAGGCAATCACGATCCATTCGATTTAACACCTTTTGCAAATTTGATAGAAACTAGTTATTCCGTTGTTTATTGAAGAAAGTGTCAATCATTTTTGCGAAATCCACAAAAAAACTTTTTAAGTTTTACAATTCTAGAATTTAAAATAATTTTCAGATTGGTGACGATGAAATCGAAGAGGAGGACAAAGCGATTCGTCGAGTAAACACTTCCTTGAATATGGCCATGGCGCATCGCGAGTCATTCTCCAAGATCAAAGCGCCTGCCATGGACTCGTTCAAGCCGCCTCAGGATCCCGGCATCGAGATGAGTACACCGAAACAGAATTTCTGGCGTCGCTTTGCCACACTGCTCGACGTCGACATGCTCAAGGATCCCATTTACCTGAACATTCTGTTCGGCCTGTCCATTTTCTATGTGGCCGAAATGAACTTCAAGATGCTGACGCCGTTCTTCTTTGCCAATCTGGGCTACTCAAAAACGGACGTTGCTTTCTGTCTGTCGATCACAGCAATCTCAGACATTGCGGCACGCGTTGTACTGCCACCGATCTGTGATCGCTTCCAGATCAAGAAACGACTGATTTTTCTAATATCCATTGTGTTTGTGGCCATAACGAGATCCAGTAAGTGATGTGGTTTGATTTTAGCTTCCAGAATTTGTTTTGATAGTTATTTAAAATTTTAAATTTAGTTATGGCCGAACAAACTGAATGGACAGCGCTGATGGTGTGGCTGTCCATCTGCGGATTCTTCAGGGGCATGGCGTTGAGCAATTTCACGCTTACCGTTTCCGAGTACTGTTCGCTGGAGAAGCTGCCGGCAGCCTTTGGCTGGCACATGATCGGAAAGGCTGTTTTCGTGATTCTGCTTGGTCCATTAATCGGTAAATACTAATGGACAATATATTTATAAATACCTACTCTAAATTGATGTCTTTCCACAGGTGCAATCCGAGATCTTACGGGCAGCTACTCGCTGTGCATACACTCGCAGAGCATCTGTATATTAATGTGCTGTGTGGCCTGGTGCATAGAGTATCTGGTCGTGTACTTACGTGCCAAAAAGAACGAGACAACCTAACGAACTAAACACACAACCAGAGTATACTATTACATATAAAAATATACAAAAAAAAAACCTACTTAATTTTATAGTATCTATCAAATGTACTCTATATAACTATATAAGATAGTATTTTTCTATCAAACACAAGAAACACAAATCTACGACATTTAAGTTAGGTTAGGATTTAATTGCATCGAAACTATCATCATTTTGTAAATGATGTGATTATAATATTAATACTAAGGAATATTCTATGTTTTACCAGGAGCATACAAGAAAATGATTTTAACGTATATTTAGATAATAAATATAAAACCACATATAGCCTTATTAAATATATATATATTTAAATACATATATATATATATATATACATATATTTACACAGAAATTATCGTTGAAACTTGTTAATGCCATTTATTGTTAGTTAATCAATGTTACATACATAAGTAGACAAATATCATCAGAACTATACAGTGATTTAATATTAAATGTTTTATTTTTCCCTGGAAAATTTTCATTTAATAAAAGTGCACGACGCGCCGTTTATTACGCGTGTAATATCATCATCATAAACCGAAGTATATGTAATTAAAAGTTGTAATTTGTAAATCTGTATATTAGTGTATATTTTACGAGTACTTACAAAGTGCGAGCAAATTGGGCCAATTGTGGTCATCCGAATTCTTGTTACGAGAATGTGTTTATTTATATTTGTGTACTTTTGCCAATAACCCGCAACAGATTTTAAAATAAAAATGTTTTTAGAATTTTGTGAACAGACTTTGTGTTTTTCTTTTGTAAATAGAGAAAATATATTTTAAATTTAAAAAAGGTGTACCTGTGATTAAATTTTGTTGAATCTTTGCGCTCACTAAAAATGTTTGTGTGATGAATTGGCGTTGGACATCTCCGAATCTACAAAATTCTAAAAATTCCAAGAATTTGATTGTGTGGAAAAATTTCCTTTAGCAGATATTAAATATTACTTCGATTTTCTTGCGCCTATGTTTTTCAAAAATAAAAACAAAAATATTATCTTAAACCGATATTAAATATTATGTTAACTTTGTGCGCCTGTGTTTAAAATATAAAAGAAAAAATATACATTGAGATCTTGCGCCAGAAAACTAAAAAGTGTTCTTTATTTTGCGCCTGTTTTTGCAATAAAAGCTTACTACTTTATTGCGCCCAATCTTAAAATTGCGTTTATTTTTGCGCCCGGTATCAATGGCACAGTGCGCCACTTAACCTTTGTTATTTAAGCTTTTGTCCGATATAATATACATTTGGGCGTATTTTAATCATTACAAATGCGGCATATTTGCAGGCTGAAGAAAAAAGAAAATTATCATTCGCTAATTCATGTAATTACATTAGATTGCTTTTCATTAAATTGGTAATAATTTTATACTCCGAGAATATTAAATTAAACATACTGGTCACACACAGAAACAATATTTACTTATAATCTCTTGAGATAACAATTTCGAGACTTTCTGGGATTCTGTGACTGATGTTATGGTAGATATTTACAAAATGATTTATAATCTTGCTGAGTTTTGCGCTTCATCGTAATCTCAGATTTACATAATACAAGAGAAAATAACGGGAACGCTTGTACTAGTGTCTGTTTTTATCTTGTTGAATATTAGATAAATTACATGCATGGACTGTGCTCTGTACTGGATGCAGCCTGCGGCAAATAATAGTAGGCTTGTGATTGTCTGAGAGCACGGATCTTAAATATTTAAAAAATATAGTTATTTATAGAGAGCAATGGGAGCACAGTGCATTGAACTGAATACAATTAGGAAATTCAAACTGGTTCCACCCGAAGGAGGATGGGGATACCTGATCGGCATTGGAATGGCACTGCCATTTGTAATTAAACTTAAATTCTGATGTATTTTTTTGAATTGGATATATTATTTCAAATGATTTGCATTCATTTCAGACATGTGCTCTCGGCTGTATTCCATCGTTTGGCCTGCTGTTTGGTGACTTCCTGACCAACCTGGGCATGGAAACCAGTGCCATAGCGCTGATCACGAGTTGCTTCTTTGCGTCGCTCAGTTTCGCAGGTCTGTTCGCGAGCTCTCTGTTCAAAGTGTTCTCGGTGCGTTCAGTCGGTCTAGCTGGCGGTATTTTATATTTCCTCGGAAGTTTCTTGACTATCTTCGTGACGTCCATGGGTGAATTGCTTATCACGTTCGGTCTAATTCAAGGTATATTACGAGATTGAGTGATTCTATATTTCAATTTTTTATAATTATTGGTTTGTTCACCAGGAGCCGGATTTGGTCTTATAATTCCGACCTCTTACACAACTTTCAATTCGTACTTTGTGCAAAAGCGTGTGACTATGATGAGTCTCGCACAGACTCTGATTGGACTGGGTACAATGATCTTTCCGATACTCATTCAGCGCATGATGGATTTGTACGGTTTCCGAGGCTGCATGGCAGTGATGGCCGCCATTAATGCACACGCGGTGCTCGGAATGCTGATGATGCATCCGGTTGAGTGGCACATGCGGCTTGTCGATGTGGATGCTAATGTGCGAGACAGTGAGTATAGTATTTGAGGATCTGTGTCACCGGTGTCTCTTGATTGGCCGAAATCCGATTGGCCAAATCTCAATTGGCAGAATTACGATTTGGTTTTGAAATTCATAAATCCTGATTCTGCCATTCGTATTATTTGGCCAATCGTGATTGGCCAATAGTATCATTCGGCCAATCAAAATTCGACCAATCGTGATTTGGGCCAATCAAAATTCGGCCAATAGTGATTCGGTCAATAGTGATTTGGTCAATCGTGATACGGCCAATCGTGATTCGGCAAATCGCAATTCGGGCAATCATATCAATCGGCCAATCGTAGTACATTCCTATGTGACCTATAAGATTTTTTCAAAAAAGGTTTTGTAAATCTCCTTTTATCAGACGTAAAAGATCTGGAGGCACAGGAACAGATGATTCCATTGGAAAACAAGACTACAAATGATTCAAAAATGCAGAGTCTACACCTATCGAAGAGCTTGTCAAGCATACACAGCAAACAAGAGATAGATAGCGGCTGTAGTTCTAGAATCCGTCGGGCATGGTATGTTCCTTACCCTCTGTAAATTATCCTTGTTCCACGACGACAATCAATTCCATTTAAAACAGCGGTCAGATATGCGACTTCCTGGACCTCACTTTGCTACTGGATCCAGTGTACGTGAATATTGCGCTGGGCCTTTCATTTGCCCTGTACTCGGATGTTGCTTTCTTCACGTTGCAGCCCATGTACCTGTTCAGCATTGGTTACACAAAGGTACGTCAATCGGAATTCTAATAGAAAATCTTGCTAATTCTCGCTAATTCAGAGCGACACCGCTAATATCATTGCCATAGGAGCTGCCGCTGACCTGTTTTCACGAATCTTTCTAGCCGTCTCCAGTGCATGCGTTACAGTTAAAGCCCGCAATGTGTACTTAGCCGGTGCAGTGTTTACGATTGCAACTCGATTCGGTGAGTTCTGACATACTTCATATACTCATCTGGCGTTTATTTGCGCATAGAGATAACTTTAGAATCTGTATTATGAGCTGCGTTTAGTTGTTATCATGTGCGACACTAGACTTACGTTAGATTATATTATATTTGATAGACTTAAATAATATTTTCGAAACGCATTCTGTTGGAATAAACTAATATAAATATTTGTTTGGAATAAATAGCTTTTAACTGTGTGGAAGATTTTACGGGAATGGCTATTGTGACGGCTGCCATGGGATTCATGCGCACATGGATTCATGTTCCATTGCCGCTGGTGTTTGCTGACTATCTCTCGAAGGAAAGGTAATATACTCTATAGTCTATATATACTCTAGTCTATACTCTAAATTGTTATTTTAACAAATTCTAAATATTTCATATATAAATTCCAGATTCCCGTCTGGCTACGGACTGTTCATGTTCTTGCAGGGAAACGTAATGTTTGTGGTGAGTCCGTTCATCGGATGGATTCGCGATGCCACCAAGAGCTACGAGATCACGTTTCACTGTCTTACGCTGTGCATGGCCGCCTGTGCGGTGCCTTGGATTGTAAAGGCGGTTTGGATTCGATATTTTGGGGAAAGGAATGAAAAGGTTCAAAAATTGGCTAGATCTTAAAACGAAATTGTGATGTGATTTTATGACAAAACCCTTGAACTTACAAAGAAAATAAATTCGATGTGTATGTAATCTAAGATTTATCGAAATTACGTTTACGGGTCTCGGAGATTAAATATCTTTGTATTTAGTCTACGAGAATACAGCTACAAAAAAGTACACCCCTACTCTTATATTTTTTATGGGTTAACCCAGTATAAAAGGTTTAATTGTCGAAAAAGCTGAAATGCAAAAATTAAAGCAAAAACTAAATTACGTCTTACGTAATGCTTTAAATAAATTTTAGACAAAATTAAAAAAAACATGAAGGTTGTAAACAATTTCATTTTCAACGAAATTTTCCGAGTAAAAACGTAATTTAATCGCAAAAATGGATCACTAAAATTATTCGAAAATATTTATGTACAAATTTCAAAGAAATCGAAATTTTGAGATCGATTTTAATATTCGTTTTTATATTTTTAAGACTTCTTTAATCGTTGTTTTGAAATTGGAGATTTTGTCCTACGAGATTTTTCATTTCATTTTGATTTTGAATGTTGATATAATATTTTTCAAGATTTTGCAAGGTAATATTTTTTGGGTATTTTGGGCGGTTTTTTACTATTACCATCTTCTAGATTTCTCTGAAGAAAGCCCTATGTAACGGTTTTTACTGACGTATATTCATTAAAAAAGTGTTGGATTTCTTTATTACGATTTTATCCAAAGTAAGCCCTGTGTAATTTTCTTTCTAAGGAACTTAGTTTTTCTTTCTGTGCCGAGGATATAGTGGTAGACGTGTACCCCAACTATTCCCCAAAAAACAATTCCCCGAATAAAATTTCCACAAAAAATCCCCGTAAAAAAATTGTAAAAAATAATTATCCTATATGCATCTCAAAATAAAAATGTATCTACAACATTTTTAATTCTTTATTTAATTTTTTTTTTTGTGTTTTTTGTATTTGTTTTGTTTATATATATTTTATATATATTTTTGTTTATATATAAATAAATGGCTATTTTAGATGGGTTAATACAGGTAAGGAAATACTTTTTTATGTTTGCGTAAAAAGTCATATATTTTATGAAGGGTTTCTCCTAAGGTTATTTAATGTTTTTAATATATATTTAATATATATTTTTTTAAATAATTTAAACTATTATGGAATTATTTTTCGGGGAATTGTTTTGTTGGGAATGGTTTTTTGGGTAAATCTTTTTTGGGGAAATGTTTTTCGGGGAATAGTTTCGGGGAATTGTTTTATGGGAAATGTTTATCGGAGAATTGATTTTCGGGGAATTGTCGTTCAATCGGTGGATGTTGTTTGTGGTTACGATATTTTGGGAAAAAAATGATAAAAAATTAAGATTTTTAAATAAATAACAGTTTAGCCTCTTTGAACCCACGAGCATTATTTAACAAGCTCAATTATGGCAAAACTTGTAACATTGTCCTATGCAAGACATTTTGTACTTGATGCGACAACGGTCAGTAATTCCAATTGTAAATAAAATAGCAGAAAAATATATACCGAAAACATGCAATTAATTTGCAATGCAAATCGCAACGGCTTCAGTGTTCGTGTGTCGCTTGAATTGCGCGCGTTCGCATAAAACCATTTTGCACTCTCAACCTCAGCCTATATTGTTTTCGATGCAGTTTAGTCGCGATCAGTGTGCACCGGCATAAATACAAGCGACGCTTAAGACGCTTTTTTAAAATAATTAATTAAAGTGCGATATTGCATTTGAGTTGAGTTGCTTAAAGAGATAAGGAATTTACCTAAAAACTACGATGACTGTGGAGCCGATCGTGGAGGCGTCGTCGTCCTATTTGGGATACACAGCACCTCTGGCCATTTCACTTATAACCACCGTAACGGCATTGGCGTTGTTCTATTGGTACCAGCAGTCCAGACGAATGGTACAGATGGGCAATCTAATTCCAGGACCACCTACGCTGCCAATCATCGGAAATGCGCACTACGTCATTGGAAAGTCACACAATGGTATTTAAATAACAGCACTAGAAATATTTCCGAATTTTATCTCGGTTTTATCTCTGTATATAGAAATCCTTGAGATGGCCATTCGTCTGGGCAAAGAATACGAGAATGTAGTACGCATCTGGATTGGGCCCAGACTGCTGATCTTCCTGACGCATCCGGCGGACGTGGAAATCATTCTGGGCAGCAGTGTGCACATCGATAAGTCCGATGAGTATCGTTTCTTCAAACCGTGGCTTGGAAACGGACTGCTGATCAGCAGCGGTGATCACTGGCGAGCGCATCGCAAACTGATCGCTCCGGCATTCCACCAGAACGTGCTGCGCTCGTTTGTGGGCACGTTCAACAGTAACAGCCAGAATGTGGTGCGACGCATGCAGAAGGTGATCGGCAAAGAGTTTGACGTACACGATTACATGAGCGAAACGACTGTGGATATATTATTGGGTATATATACTCGTATATGGCGCAGTAGAATTTATTTAATTTAAATAAACGCAATAAAATGCGAATGACGTTTTTTTAGAGACGGCAATGGGACACAAGCGCATCGGAGACAATGACGATGGGTTCAAGTATGCTATGGCAGTAATGAAGTAAGAGTATATCTTTAATTTAAATAGAGACTATTAATTATTATATTCTTTCTATATCATTTAGAATGTGCGACATTCTGCACGCAAGACACGTAAAAGCATACCTGATGGTCGACGCACTGTTCAACATGACCGCGATAAAGAAGCAGCAGGAAAAACTTCTGGCCATCATCCATGGTCTCACCAAAAGAGTATATAAATTCACATTCACATAATAATTATCATATTTACAAAAAATGTAATCTAATAAAAATGCATCCCGCGCAGGTGATCAAAGAGAAGAAGGCGCAATTCGAGATCGAGTACAGCAAAGCTATGCCAACACCTTCGTTTGCCGAAATCATAGCAGAGGATTACGTGGAGATCGATCCTAATGTGCGTGCCGCTAAAAAAACGACCGGCCTGCGAGACGATCTGGACGATATTGATGAGAACGACGTCGGTAAGTGCGGATTAAAAGTATCCTGTCAAATGAGCCGTATCTAATGCGATATATTATTTTCTTGATGATATGAACGAGTATCCCGTTTTTTTTGTGTGCGCTAATGCGCATTATCACATTAAACCGAAAAAACGCGCATTAGTTGAATAGCACAGTGTTATTGTTGTTTTTGGATTGATAAATACGTATAAATGTAGGTGAGAAACGCCGACTCGCTTTCCTGGACCTGATGATTGAGACAGCCAAAAACGGTGCGAATTTGAATGATGACGAGATCAAAGAGGAAGTAGACACGATTATGTTTGAGGTAAAACGTTTTGATGAAATATATTAAATAGTATTTATTTTTAATGAGCGGAAATGTGCTAATCGTTTAGGGTCACGACACCACAGCAGCCGGCTCCAGTTTTGTACTGTGTTTACTGGGAACGCATCAGGACGTCCAGGCGAAGGTGTTTGCGGAAATCAAGAAAATCTTTGGTGATTCGAATCGCGATTGCACGTTCGCGGACACCATGGAAATGAAGTATCTGGAACGTGTGATCATGGAGACGCTACGTCTGTTTCCGCCAGTGCCGATTATCGCACGCAAATTGAACGAGGACGTTCAGCTGGCCTCCGACAAATACGTTCTGCCCGCTGGATGTACGATTGTGATTGGCACGTTCAAGATACACCGTCGCGAAGACATCTATCCGAATGCCGAGCGTTTCGATCCGGATAATTTCTTGCCGGAACGCACACAGGAGAGACATTACTATAGCTACATACCGTTCAGTGCTGGACCGCGAAGCTGTGTCGGACGCAAGTATGCAATGATTAAGCTGAAGGTGCTGCTGTCCACGATCCTTCGCAGCTATCGGATTAGGTCGCGTTTGACCGAGGCGGATTTTAAACTGCAGGCGGATATTATTCTGAAGCGAACGGATGGTTTTAGGATCGAGATAGAGCCGAGGGAGAATTGAATTATTTAAGCAATATTCTAATAGATATTTATAATGAATAGATATTCTAACAAACCGGCTGTCAGTATAGTTAATTAACAGCAAATAAACGAATAAACAGCACAGTATGTCTCGGTAATCATATCATCAGAATAATAACAACCAACCTCCGGTGTATTCTCAAAAATTCCCAACATAAAATGATCATTGTCATCCATGTCATCCATGTCAACCAAATGCAGCGCGTGTAATAGTTGTGCAATAGCTAAATTGATGACCACCACAATGCACATTCAAATATGTGCGCCATCATCCATTACGAAACGACACACAAATTAAGGGTGCACTCTCAATAGCATCCTCACGCGCAATAAATTCAATGTATATGTTGTAGACGGACCACGTCCCGTCAAAGGCACGTCATCTGGATGTGTTCTCACGGCGCGGCCGGCCACGTCGAGCCCTCGATTCGTCATTGTCATTTCGTGGGTCGCACAGGGACCGTTTTATTTGCATTTGAGATACACAAAAATTATAGTGCGTAATTGGGTTTAATGATGAAATTTTATATATTTTTATTATGTTTTCAATTTTATTTACCTAACACACGGTATTTCGAGTGTGATGCACACAGGGACATTTTTTAGGGTAAATTGCGGGAGAATGGAGTTTCTATAAAATCAAAAGTTAAATAGGCCTGGGTATGCAAAAGATGAGAAGAATAAAATTAAAAATATTGGCGTATTTTTTTTGAAAATGTCTTACGTACACGCATTGAACTTGAAGTGATGACAATTACCACTTTAACTAAGATTGTCACCTGATGGTTATATTTAAAAAATATGTTCGTAAGGATTGAAGGAAAAATTGTTTAAAAACTTTGACCATACATAGTTTTAAAAAAGGTGTATTTTTTATTCAAATTAATTTAACTTTAAATATGTTTAAACACTCAAAATTTTGTCAATATTTTTTTAATACTTTTTTCCCATCTTTTGCATATTTAGGAATACTAAATTTTTGAGTTTTGAAAAAAAAAACAATTCATTCGAATGGTTAAGTTTTTATATTTTTTTAGGATACTAAATTATTTTTATTTCGGGTACAAAGTTCTATATTGTTATTATTTTTTTACATTATCAGTAAAAATGGTTAAATTTAGATCTCTGAAAAATGAGTCTTAAGAAAATATGATCGATACAATTATCCCGAAGAGACCAAATCAAAAATATGGTTGTGTCTATATTAATTTGATACGACAATGAAATTAATTGCATATTTGTGGAAAAACAAGAAGACAAGTGGCCAATTATCGGAACAACAATCACCATTATAGGACTCATTTGCGTGTGATCCACAAATTGTGCAAACAAGGTACTTTCTCACGTCAAACCGGGCATGCTATACGTAACGGTAAGGCACATATGTACAAAAAAACAATGACCCACGATGTAAATTGTTTGCGCAACTTAATTACGTTGTCGTGTAAGAGATAATTGTACAGCGCCGGCGGCGGCGCCGTGCGCGCTTACGCACACGCACAGGGAAGTAAAACTGCGAAGATATTATTTATGCGATATAAATACGGCATATAGAACATA
>JAAAKO020016803.1:0-16034 GCA_010015015.2 Bolitophila cinerea
TAATTTTTAATACTAATTGATTTTGTGAGGCGCTGTGAATAATAAAAGATACCCTAACGTATTTTTAATTTCTACTTTTCTGTTCCTTGAATTTTTCCAACGTATTTATGTTTAATTTATACTTTCTTTTTATGCTTCTGGATTTTCACATATATATATATATATATATATATATATGTATATATATATATTTACTATTGGAATACTATAAATCTTAATTCATTTCTAATATATTTCTAGAAAAGCTGTACCTTGATCTAATTCTATTCAATGCATTGTAATTTCTTTATAGATTTTCATATGTAATTTTCTAACAATATGCATTCTATATTATTATTTAGTATTGTTATGTATATTTAAAATAAAAAATGTAATTAAATAAAATGGAAAAGTTCATCATAAGCAATTAACCACGATCTTACCAAACTTGTGAACCCGTAAAATGGTCGCGTGTCTTGTATGCGAAATCGTACACCGGCTTCTATATTCCGCAGGGGATGAAACAAGAATGTGAGAGAGATAATAAAAAACAGGTGTATTAAAAAAACAATCAAAATTAAAATTAAATTAAAATTGTCGGATAAAAACACTAGGGCTGATACTATGTAATACTTAAATAGATACATAAATTTGTGCAAAATCAAATAAATAAAAATTTCACTAAGAATCAAAAATGTGCCCTTTTTTTAATATGCATTAATTAAATTTAAACATTTATATAATCATTAAATTTTTATTTTTATTATATTTGAAAATAGTTATAAGACATTTTTGAATATTCGTTTTGTATGCCTTTACATTTTTTTCTAGGGCAATTTTTTTTTTTTAATTTGTTATTATTTAAAACAATATAAAATTTAAATAAAGTTTAGATATACTTATTGGCAATTAATGTCTACCAATGTAAAATGGAATATTTCAAAAATAGAATATTTACAAGGTTTTAGGTTTCATCCTTTAAATTTATAAATTATAATAACTATAAAATATAAATTATTTAACTATTTAGAATGGTTTATCTACGATTTAGTTGTTAGATTTTTTGATACAAATCGTTTTAGAAAAAAAATTAAATGTCCAGCCAATAATAAAAAATGCAATAAAAACAGGTAATTTATAAAGTTTTCGGATAAAAACATAAAAATGTGAAATGTGATACGTTTTTAAAAAATAGTATATTTTTGTATATAATAAAATACATAAATGTGCAACTAAATATAAAATTTAAATGTGTTGATAAAAAACCTTCAATTTAATTTAAAAACAATTCTCAATTTAAAAAAACACACATTTTCATGTTTATTTTCACTTTTTTATATTTGAGGTTGCCTACTCCAAATAAATAGTATAAGAATATCTTATTAAATATAAAATGAATAACAAATATATTTAATCTCTTTCTCATACAATCTCCGTTACACTCTCTTTCCCACTTTAAAAAAAGATAAAAATTGTTTTTTAAACATTAAATTTAATTAAAAAAATATCTTATAATTGTCCAACGACAAAAAATATCAAAGCAATCTGTTGATTAATTTATTAATATATCTTTCTCACATACTATATCACTCTCACTCTTCCTCTCTCTGAACTCTCTTTTTAACACATATACTCAAACACTCTTTCTTCCGCTGTCCCTCTTTCTCGCTTATTGGGCTATTCTTCTGTTATACTTTTTTTATTTTATTCGTTTTTATTTTATTTCTCTCTTGCTCTCTCTCTCCTTTCTCACTCTTCTCTCTCCTCTTTCTCTCTCCTCTCTCTCTCTCTCTCTCTCTCTCTCTCTTTTTCTATAACATACACACACTATCCGCATTCCTACTACAATAATAATAAAAATAGATGTGTAATTGTAAAAGATAAAAAAAAAGTTTAAAATGGCCTATTATTCAAACCTAGGGGAAAGCGTAATATATACAGAATTTGAGAGATGTAGAAGAAGAACAAACATATACGCTCCCTGTTTATATATAAGACTGTTCTTAAAATATTATGTTCAAAATGCATAAATGTAGTTTTTTTGGGAACAATAAAGACATTATAAATAAATAATTTTATATCGTTTGCATTGTCACACACATTTTTTAGAAGATTCAAAATTTATTTTTTAGAGTTATGAATATTCAGTGTGAATTTCTAATTTGTGCGTACAACCGAAACTTAATTTCAGTAATATATTTTTTAAGAATAATGTTTTTTCGTTGTATTTATTATCTGCTTTACGAAATTTCAGAGTTTTTCATATACTTTTTTAAGTTTAAAGCATTTTCACGTTCACGTTCAAGATTGTGCGTTGCATAATTAAAAAAATATTGTACGTACAAAATAATTATTAAAAAATGTCACAAAAAAACGGATACACATTTTTTGGAAAAATTACATAAAATTTTAGTTAGATTTATTTCAAAATATATATTTTTGGGTAATGTTGGTTGTTAAAAAGTGGTGGGAAAACCGAAGACGAAAATATTTTTAAAACCATTTTAAGAGCTTCTACTGCTTTCTGTTTAATTGTATTTAAGTTATAATATTATTTTATTGGGTTTTGATACTATTATTATGCTTTTTATTCTATAAGGGGAAATTTGGAGGAAAACCATTTTTTTATTTCGTAGAGCATGTATTTGTATTTTTTTGTTTATTTATATATTTTATTTATTTATATTTTAATTACAAATAATATATACATATATTTTTTATATTCCTTAATATGGTACCAATCACTTGTGTGTATTTTAATGTTTGATCAATTTTCAGCTATTCAACATTTTTGAAACAAGCTAATTAAATTTTTTGTTTTTTTTATTTGTATATCCTTTAAATTTTGGACAATTTTGTAGAATAATTTTCAAATAATTAAGTTTTCTGTTAGTTATACGAGTATTTGTATAAATTATTGATTTTTTTATAAACGTTATGTCGTCAACGGCTTTTGCAAACTGACAGTTTTTATTAAATTAATATATACATACATAAAATACAGTTGATAGTGTAAATAAACAAAATAATAAAATTGTATTAAAAAATATATTTAATAAATCAATAAACAATGCAATACAAATATATAATAAATAAACAAAGTAAGAAAAAATATATTAAAATTAAAAGATATTAAATTCTTTCATTTCACTATTTATTTGTTTTTTTATTAAATGTTTATGAGAACCAGATTTTTAATATTGTCTTTAAACTAAAGTATAAAACTGAACATATAAAGAACTATGTTTGTGAAGTGATTATATTTAAATCAGTAAAGTACGAGGACATTTAACTATTGTCGTTATATTGGGATTTGTCTATATATTTTTTATAATATGGTACTTTTTACATTTTTATTGAAAAACGAAAACCAAAAAAAGGCGTCCACATTAAAAATATAAAAATATAAACTAATAGTTTTTAAATCAAATCAAATTTAAATAAAATAAAATTTAATGACTCATCACGACTGGGACATACACATGAACTCATTACAAAATGACCACAATAAATTCCCAGAGGTTTGGTTGCATCTCTATCATTGATTGCACATGCACATTCCTAAAGATAGTATGCATTCTAGTATAGTACAATAGACTATATACTATATATATAAATATGTCTATATTATGCAATAAATGCAATGCGGTTATAATAACCGCAGACGCATCACCACCCCACACGAGTGCGATCGCATACCTCTTTCGCGTGCGCGCACACGCGCTTCTCAAACACGGCCTCTTGTTAGACCATCTACGGGATGCGGCAAAATTGAATATGCTCATTAAAAATGCGCACACCAAACGTGGCGCACAATATTATTTTCTTTGCAAGACATGGCTTGAATTTTATGAGCGCAAAATCTATATTAAATGTATATATATATATATATACCTATATACGTAATGCGCGAGCATATTGAAAAATATCCGTGTATAATGGGACAGACAATACGGCACCTTATTAAGTGCACAAATGCACATTGCACACGCATAACTCTCTGTGTGTGCATGCGCACGTGAATAATTTATGTTTTTTGTGCTCTGCAATCCGGACAAGTGCGCGGCCAATCTGCTGAGATTACACCTATGCATTTGAGTGTATATATATATAATATATATAATATAATATGCTCTCATGTGCACATATGGTGCAAAACTCACACCGATGCATTAGGTAAGAGGACGCGTGCTTCTGCACGCGTTTTTACCGCACAAGCGGCCGGCTGCGGCTAGGTGCAAGAGCTTTTTTATTGTTCGCGCAAGCACGCGCATTCGCACACTATATAATCAACGACCACAATAACAACAACAAAAACACACTCACAAAAACGCGCTATTCACTTTAGCCAATGTGTCACGTTATCTGAAGCTGTGCGTGGACTTAAACGCGACCGCATAAGAACAATACACGTATATCGTAATACAGACATAAAGACAATACACCATTCTTTGCGAGAAATGCACTCAGAGGCCAAATAGAAAGCTGCAACAGCATCACGACCGCGTGTCTAGTGAAATGATATGATCTGGTACGCACTAATTTAAAGAAAAAATACCTTTTGTTAGTAAGTGCGAAAATATTTACGACGATAACGATGCGTTTCTAATTTTCTATATCTTATCTTACGAAAGTGGAATGAGTTACCAGACGACATTGGCGGCAGAGGTGATATTTAGCAGAATGTATAAATTAAAATGTGTATTAAACATAAAAATGAGAATTAAACAAATCATAATACACAAAATCATTTCGTAAATACAAAAAATATCATTGTATTAGGGGAGCTTTTGGTGATTATCAATTGGTGTCAGCGGCAGATACCAATACTGTGTAAACTAAGTTATGATGTGACTAAACTCTATCCAGATTGGAATATCTACTGTATGACAATTGGTTCGTAATAATAACATTATTTTGTTGGTAACAACAATTTATTTAAATGACAATTTAATTTAAATTATTTTTTGTAATATGTCATCACTTTTATTGTTATTTATTAAGGGCGTGTTTGTGTTGTCCTTTTTTAGAAATCTGACATTTGTTTAGCAGCTGTTATACAGTCACATAAAAATATCGAACTTTTCTTTTTTCTTATATATTTTGTACTTTTATTTAATACAAAAACCGCATCTTCTATATTTTTGCAACTCCAAAAGAAGTAGAAGTAGAAGTAGTAGCATTAACTTTGTTGTCATTAGGTTTCAGAAGAATTGAATATTTGAAAACAACATTTGTTATATCTTTTTAAATTAGTCATTAATTTGTTGGAACTGCACAGGCGGAATTAATATGGTCCTATAGTCAAATCGCTGTGCGCTTAAGTCTTAAGTGCTTAGATGTTGACAGGAGCTGCAAAAATAATCTCTAAGGTCATATGCGTATCCAGAAAATCTTTTGATGGGGACATATTGTCTAGATCAAGATATTGTGATCGTCACTCAATTGCGTATTTGACAAATATTTTTTGGGATCAGTACAAAATAATGTTTTACAATATTCAGTTTTTCTAAATTCTGTTTCTTAAAATTGAGTTTTACAAAATTATACTTTCCAAAGTTCTACTTCTTAAAATTAAGCTTTTTTAAAATAAAAAATGTGTGGTTTCTTTACAAAATTTTGTTTTAAAAAAAACAGTTCCTCAAAATTCAGTTCTACAAAATTCTATTATACTTTTTCAAGTTCTACTTATTTAAAAATAAGCTTTTTCAAAATAAAAAAGCATGGTTTCTTTACAAAATACAGTTTTACAAAATTCAGTTATACAAAATTCTGTTTTTCTAATTTGCTTGTCTACTTTTATTCAACTTTTAAAAATTCAGCTATTTCAAAATAAAAAATGTTGTTTATGTTAAGCGTCTCTTTAATGCAAAGAATTTTGTTATTTTTCTTAATTTTGTGAAACGAAATTTTATAAAACCGAAATAATATACTTGAAATTACTAATGACTTCATAAATACATAAATAATTTAAAAAACCTCCTCTATTATTTTCGAGCCTTATTTGTCTATACATGTGCAAGTCATAAGTCTTTACAAAAACATAGAAAAACACAATATTTAAAAGGGATTCATATTTATTTTTCAACATAGTCACGATTTTCCATCTTTTTCAAGCCGCCTAAATAATAAGATTTGACGAACTCTTCAAAATAGACAAACACTTCATCGATGACCTCCTCATTTGATGTGAATCAAATTGGTTGGTGCTTTGATATGGTGAAACAGGATTTTCTTCATTTTCAAATAGGGACGTTTCTTCTTCAAGGTTTCATCGAATTTGTTTAACAAAGTACAATAATACTGCTGCGTTATCGTCCTTTCTTTCTCCAAATAGCCGATGAATAAACTTCCTGGCCGATGGAATAGTTTGTGCCTTCTTTGGTGCACGATCACCTGGGGAAGTCCACTGTATCGACTGTTCCTTGGTTTCTGACGATTTATATTTTGCTCTGGAGTCAGCAAGAACGGCACCCATCGTGCCTATAGTTTTTAATATCCTATTTCTCATCCAAAATTGCAATCACTGATCAAAGTGAAATGCCTGTAGCCTTAGCAAGCTTGCGCGCTTTGAATCCTCGATCACCTAATACCATATCGTGGATTTAGTATCAGTAATTTCTGGATTAGTTGACTAATTTGGCCGTCCTGGAGGTTCTGCATCATTTGTAAATGATCGACCGCGTTTGAACTCATTCACCCAACAGTCTTAAACATAGAGCAGATGTGCCGTGAACTTCGTCCAACTCGGCTTTGATTTCTTTCGGTGTTTTGCTTTTCATATAAAAGTGTTGCACGAAACTCGTATTTTTTTTCATTTTTCCAAAATAACTTACCCTCGTAAATAACATTAATTGAATATCAAATTATTCTTATCAGGTTTTCACATAACTTTTACTGAAATATAATTTAAATATTATTATATTATTATTGTATGTTATATATCCAACGAATAAATAATATATCTTGACTTCAAATATTGCTTATGTAGTTCAAAAACTGATTATCTAAAATTATGCTGTGCGAAAACTTATTAATTTTCACACTACATTTTCGATTTTTGCACTTTATATGCGACATTTAATTGTAATTAAAGCAAACAATTTTTTTATAATTAAATTTCAAGAGACGAATTATCTCTTAAACTATTGATCTACCTAATAAATTATTAAAAAAATGGAATACAAATTTCCAAGTAATATTTTTTCCGGTGGGGGGGGGGTCGTGTCTCCATGACTAATCCTCAATAACCACTGTCAACTAAACAAGCACCTGCCTCTGTTGTTATATTCAGATATCCTAACCTGCAGAAGCGCTGAACCTTCAATACATTTCTATGCTGAATGCCCAGCACTTTTTGAGTCGTTTTCCTTTCCCATTATCATCAAGATTTTCGATATCAAAATTTTAACAGTTCTTTGCACAGACTAATTATCCAGAATTATGGTACAATAATTCAGTTTCGGCAGCATTTTTTGTTACTAAAATTAATTTATTGTAAATAAAATATATTTATGGTTATAAACATTTTTTCTTAGTAACAATGATTTATTTATGGTAACAAACAAATATTTATAGTAACAAACAAAATAAGTACATTTTTTTTTTATTATGTAAAATAAAATTGGTTTATATATCTATCGTGATAAGTTTAAAAGGATTTACTTTATTTGTTTTAAATATTATTATAATTTACAACATTTATATATATTTACATGAAAAAAAAAACAAATCCCACATAAAGGTGGTTTATGTATAATATTGTGTCCAAACAAGCTCCTAATAAGGATACACGAAGACGTGCGTGCACACACACATATACAGACACATTCACACACACCTGACAAAGATGACTTCAATAAATCGTATAAGTATCCGTGTGCATGTGCAATATAGCGCGTGCACTGCGGTGTTGCTCACTTATAAAACTATAGCTTGCGGGCGTGCTAACGCAAACGAGCGACTATGCGCTCAAATAGCCCGTCATTAAAACGCGTGCGGCTCGTGCACAATATGGAATGTACATTTCTTCCATTATTTAGAAGTACTTATGGCTTATATTATATTTTATGAGGAGAAGTACAGGAGGCGCAGTATAGTAAGGCAGAGAAGTGTGTGTGTGCGGCCTCCGTCTAACTAGCGATTTACAATAGCAGATACTTATAAATGTGTTTGAGCGCAAAACTGTATATTATTTCAGAATGTCTATGTGTGTACAATTTATACAGTGCATTGCAGAAGGAACGAAAAAATCTCTCTCTTCCTCTCTTTCTAGGTATTTTTTAGTATAAATGCGCTCAAATCTGTGCATGCGCGGCGTTACACTTTAAGACGAATAGAGTGCTGCGCATGTGTGGTTTCGGACGCGCGCGCGCGATATTATGATCGTCTTTGCAAGGCGAACACGCGCACACTCGCAAACTCGCACTCGAGGTCTTCTAAAAATGGATGTATATATGCACTCGAGCTCGCGTTGCAAATAAATGCATGTTCTAGCCATCGCGCGCGTGCGTCCGAATCGCCGCCGTTGCGCTGCGCTGCGCCGCGCCGCACGTCGGTCCATCGGTCGTGCCATAGTTGGTTTCTATTGCGCGCACACGCTCGCGATCGCAATCTTTTAACAACAATGTTATTTTTTTCATAATTGTTTATAAGATGTTAAACACGCTCGTGGCTACATTCCTTCTTCTCTGCACAGGAATTGTATAGCAGAATATGATTGTGTGTTTTTGTGTATTGTATTTCGTTAGTGTGTGAGTGTGCGTGTGTGTGTGTTTTTGTATGTGATAGAGTAAGTGTTAGAGTGTGTACCTAAGTGTGCGTCAGTGGTTAAGCAGATGAGGTTTCGAATAGAGAGAGTTATTCTTTTGTTCTCTGCCTGCGCTCGCGTTTAGACACTTCTTAAAAACATTTGTAGGGTTTCATTTTGTGCTGACCAAATGGTATGCTGGTATATCGTCTCACTAAATATACCATCTATAGAAATTCTAAAGACTTCTATTTCAAGAAAATATGCGGATATGCGGGTTTTGCACTAGATATAACAAGTTCTTATAAGTATAACCAGAGTAACATTAATTAAGTAATATTCTGACACAATTGGAACTTCCTTATGGAAATTTAACCTAATAGGACAGTCGAATAGAGCTTTAATGCAGACTCAATATATCTTCTTCCCACTAGCGGCCTTTGTCGGACCTTCGAATTCTCATATGATCTCAGACAAGAATTCCTAGTACAACATATGTTTTAAATGTCGAAGGAAACATTATTATTTGGTGGAAACGTGATTAGTAAGGTAATATATTTTAAAAACGTTTAGTAGAATTGTGGTTTTTTCTCCCCATGTTTTATTAAAACCTTTTTTTCAATTATTTTTAATTATATATATTTTATAAAAAAATACTTAATTATAAAAGAAATGGTCAATAATGTTTAATTATTCCCAATATCACATCTCCACAAATAATGATTTTTCTTTAACGAAAAAATATTGTGTATTTATTCTTCCCTTAAATTTTGGCCTCATAAACTATAAGACTGAATTTATTCAATGTTGAGGTAGATGCACTTTTATAAAATATTGTTATTGAATATAACCATTTCTCAACTCCAGTAGAGAGCTTTAATTGGCCAAAATTCGATATTAAGTTAAACATTCAAGAATTGAAAGTCGTGGATAATAAAAAAATATTTTAATTCGATTACTTATATAAATAGGAGATAGTCCATCTCTTGATGGCATATATTCTCTAAAAACACTTCTAAACCCTATAGGACGATGGCTCTTCTAGAGAGTGAAACGTTACCTTGTCCATCAATTAAGCAAAGTTAAATCGGTAAATAATAGGAGCATTTTGTTTTTTAATTTTAAAACGAAATAATGTATCTGTCAAACAAAACACACAAAGGTTAACAGTATTCAACCAAATAAATAACAACCTGTACTTTTTCTGACATATTTAACTAGGCAAAACATATATAAAATATATATTACGTTTATTAGCATACAACAGTCAAAAGAATCCACTAAATTTAGTTTCAATGTCACTTTTCAAAATTTGACATTACAAATACGAAGAAATAAATTAGTTCGAATGTCCATATTTTCGGAGGTGGGTTAATTTTTACATGCAAATAAGCTGGAATAAAATTAACACTGAATTTTTTTACGAAATTTAAATGAACTCAAGGGAAGGTAAAAGTTAAAATTTCCCATATTTTCGGAGTTAGCCATGATAACGAAATGAGTAATTAAAGTTAAAAATACACTCTTTTTAAATGTAGAGTGTGTGTTTGGTGGAAATTCTAAAGACGGTAAACAATAGAAAATAGCAGCATTTTTGCATGAGATTCTACTTTTTTACATTCTTTGGCTATTATTTTTTTTAAATAACAAACAACTAAACAAGCAATGTAAAGAATATACAAATAAAAATAAAGCATGGTTAAAAAATAAATTATTACCAGAGAATGCTGAAGTGTAGATAATTAGGCAACTTCTTTAAATACAAGCGGGGTTTTGCTTTAAAGTTTACTGTCGGGATTTCATCCTTATCACAGTCCCCCAAAAAATCGATTAATAAGTTTAAACCAGTCTTTTAGGGAATTAATCCATTTAATAATTATTATAGGGTAATCTCCCTTAATATCATATATAATATCACTAAATTTAAAGCATTATATTTTTTAATAAAACTGTTTCTCTTGATAATTTAATCATATTAACATTAAACCCACGGACATAAGTCTCATTGTGCTAAAGTGTAATTCAGTCAATTCAAGTTCAATGTTTTTAAAAATGTCTGAAAAAAAATCTTAAAAAGGAAAAATATTTTTAAATAAAATATTTTTAAATATCGGGGATGATTTGATAATATAAAGCCCACATGTTGATATTTTTGAATATACGCCTCTTAAATAATCCTAAATAGTCTTCTAATGAATCCAAAAAAAAATCTACAATTTACACTAAAAAAAGTTAGAGTAATTCGTAATTTAAAAACCGGAAGGGAAGAATTTAGAAATATATCTAATAAAGGATACCTTTTAATTACTGGCGTTTATTCATGCTTTAGCGATGCATTTGTCGTCTCGCAAAGGGTATTGATTTTAATATAACATTTATTTGGTTATTCCACCACAAACGGTCTTTATGTCTGACTGCCTATTCACTGATCACCATTTGATTTAGACCAGAACATCAATGATGTTTAATGGATTTCGATTTCTCAGCCACAGCCCCAATTTCTGCCAGCTTGCAATAACAAAACCTATGGTCGAAATTAATAATAAAATCTCATCAGAATAATACCCTCTTTAACCGATTTCTCCATTATTTGCAATGCATAATGTATATTTTATCTTTTCAGTTATGGTGAATTATATAATTAATAGCTTATGGTTATCCCAGAATCGAGTGTTTAAAGTGAACACAAATCCGATGACATTGTCTGAAATTTAAATCCGTACTTTATTTATTATGTACATATTTAAAATATGCGCTCAGATTTGGGTTAGGCTTCAAAAATACTTAAATATAGTATTATAATCTCTGGCAAATCACTTGGTCTATTTTTTATGACTATACGCGTATTTAAACTGCATATATGTGTTTTTATAATGTATAGGTCAAAAGCTACTTTATGTGCGCATTGATATAAGAATCCTGTGGGTGTGTACATCCTAATAAAATTTAAAGAAGTAGTACGTTCTGGAAATATCCTTTCATAGTGCATCATCATCTTACCGTGAATGTGTTTGTGTGTGTGTTTCTGCGTATACATAAAGTATGCTTTTATACATACATACGTTGAGTACCGACCGATGCGCGATTTATGCTATTTGCATACGACCTTGGGAGCAATAAAAATAAATTGCATTTATCGGTTTGTGAATAGAGCCGGCTGCATAATAAATTGCATACATTCTCGTGCACACATTCACTCACACACACACACACACACACACACACACACACACATACACACACACACGCGCAGCACTTTACAGATTCGATTTTCCAGAGAATATTTGAAATTCAAACGTAAAACATATATAACTTACAAATGGGGATGGAAGCTCTCAAGGGCGGATATGTGAAAAGTGGGATTGTGTGTGTGTGTTTGCGTATTTACGTTTTCCTTGTTTAATACTACGACTTGAGGACGACTGCTGAATAGACATTTTATACGCACAACTCAGTGATTTATTTGTGGATATTGAAGTATATTCTCTTGAACTTACAAAATTCTAAGTAGATTTTATAAAACGATTAGATTAGATAAATATATATTATAAAATTCGATTATGTTTGATATTTAATATTTAAGAAACATATTTTTAAGGTTTTCTTTATAGGGTTATGTAGCGCTTCTATGGGCTCTGAAATACCAGTTATTGATTTTTCATATATTTATTAACACGCCAAAACAAAATAAACAAAAAAATATACCAAAAAAAGAAATCTATAAAAAATACCAAAAAAATATCGGTTACATAATTTATATTTCAAACTTGTTTTAGACGTTTTTTACTTGAAAAAATACTTTTATATCACATTTATATTTATTTTGAATTCTTTGGTACGAACATCTTTATGTTGTGGCATAAAATTGTTTTACTTTGACATATTAACAATTTTTAGACATTTTTTGTCAATATTGAATTTATGTGTAATCATTTTTCGGTTTTATTGGATATTGAGCCATTGATAGCCATGTATAATAAGATTATAGTTTTATTAAAACTTTTAAAAGTTGCCATCCAAAACATAAAACAATTGAAGAGTAAGATTTGTTTTTTACTTTTTATTTTATTTATTCATGCTAGCATTTTTATTCAATAATGAATTTAAAAAAAAGCGAAAACTTATGAACTATATAGAGCAAAATTTAAAAAATAACAAATGCGTTTTTTACACTTTAGCAACTTTTAAATGTATAATAGAATTCAAATTTATACAAAACAGAATGATGAAAAAATTAATTAGAGAGCAATTACTGTTTTTTTATGAATTATTTCTTAATAATAAATATATATATAAGGAGCAATTCAATAAAATGAGATCATTTTTTAAATAAAAACTATAAAGCTTTTATGTTTTATAGTTTTTATTAAAAAATAAGCACAGAAAAGAATTTAATTTTTAGTATTTTTAATTGTTTTAAAAATATCCACAGAGATAATGGTATGCTACACAGCGGCATACACAAAAAAAACATGTTGTAATTGAATTTAAATTTATAATAAGAACCTAAATGTTATTATTTATTTAGTTTGTACAATTTCCTAAAATTTGTGAATACCGGCATATCAAATTTTTCACCAAAACTACCACGATCGGCTTTAAAGTTTATCTGATATTCGAGAACAAAAAATATATCATTACTAATGTAGTTTTTCTATGATATTTTTAATGGTGGAATTAAAATGTTTTAATGAAACACAATATATATTTTTTGGTGAGGTAATCGTCGTGTCTAAAACGTCATGACTAAAACGTCGTGGCCTATAACGTCGTAAACCATAAGGTCGTAGTATAAATTGTCGATCTATTTTTTGGCTTTGATAAATAAATAATAAAATTAAAGAAAGAAAATGGTGGTGGTCATATAATACTATTCAACTTCTTTCTATTTGCCATTTTCCTGGTTTGTTACCTTAAAGAACATTATTCTGTTTTTAGATTTTATTTTTATACAAAAAAATGAACGTCAAAAAATGTTGTAAAATTGTTCTGCGCCAGAATTTCTAAATTAAATGTAATTTTTTAGAAATTGTGTCGTGTTTCTTAAAGAATTTGAATCTTGTAATTATATCTAGTCAGAATTTTAGTTTAAAATAAAAGAAAGAAGTAACGGTAGCGCGCTATAAGAATACTGTTTCTAAGGTATATATTATTTGCTTGCCTTTAATTTGATTTTAGTTATTATTATGGAGCAAATGGTAGCAAAAATTGAGTGAAAGACTAGCAAAATTCTGGAATATCATTTTGGTCCAAGAATTAAGCACGACGATATAGACCACGACGTTATATGCCATGACGTTTTTGTCACGACGATTTAGTATAGAACCCGTAAGATTTTTTGTATCCATTTATTTAATTTAGAACTCAATATTTAGCCCTTATTTTTGATTTTTTGAACTCACAAAAGTCGATTAGTTTAGGAAGATCAAGGCGGAAAAAAAGAAACAAAGCCAATCATTATTTAAACTTTATTATCCCTTAAAGTTTCTCAAGATATTCCTATCTACTACAATCGAAACCAACTTAATATAACTGATTTCATGACATGTAAGAATAGGTTCCAGCAAAATAACCAAAGGTGTTTTTACATATTAAGCCAAACACTAGATACAGATTTTTATCTCTCTTTTCTAATTAAAACACAAATATCTCCATTTACATCATTTTACTTGACAAAATTCACTGCTCAAAACGTCCAACTGCTTTTACTATTTTTAGTGTCAATTATCTGATATTGGATACTCTGTAAACACATTGATGGCTAAAATGCATAACTAAACATTGTATGCCGCCCCACAATTTGCCACCACACTGTTGTTGCCTCTAAAATTTGACGCACAAAATTTGCCGATCTACAACTTGCCAACCCACAATTTGCCATCCCACAATTTGTAAAGCTAATATAAATAATTTAAAAATATTAATTCATTCCACGCTTTGCGGACAATTTGTCGTCCACAATTTGCCGCCCAACAAATTTCCGACCCACAATTTGCCGCCTAACAATTTTCCGCCAAAAATTTTGCCGACCCAAATTTTGTCTCCCAAAAATGTTTGCCCTACAATTTGCTTCTCACAAATTTTTACCCCACAATTTTCCGCCAAACAATTTGCCGACCCACAATATTTCGACTCACAATTTGCCGTCCCAAAATTGCCGCAAAAAATATAATAAAATAAAATAAATAAAAATAAATAATAAAATAAATTAAAAAAATATATAGATAAATAGAAAACTTATAATAAGCAGGACTTTGCAAATTAAAAAAAATCATGGTGTGCCTCTTAAAAAAATTATGAAATATTATTTGGGTGATGTGAAAAGAAATGTATATAGGGTAATGTTTTTTTGTCATTTTTTCAAAAGTATAATATGGAAATATAAAGTCTAACATATACATTGTATATACCCAAATTATATTAATAATTTTTTAGCATCTAAAAAGAAAGAGGTTTCCTTGAATTTTGTTGTTAATTTGATGGTATTTTGGTGGTATCCTAAACAACACACAAGTCGAGTTTAGTTTTTTTATTTGTTTATGTTTCAAATAGTATACACATATACATGTTTTTGATCAACGCTTGTATTGAGTTAAAATCACAAAAAAATATATATATTCAAAATTCTGCATTTCACCCTTAATTATACGATACGATAAAATGTCTGAAATTTGTAAAATGTCACACATTCAATCTAAATGCTAACTATATAAAGCCAATTACACACACCTAATCTCCATTGCAATTTAAAATTAACAGAATTCCGAATACATTCATTGACAATCGTTGGCTGTCTGTATATTAAAATAAATTCTACTGCATATTTAAATAACCCCACTCTGCAATCAATCGAAATAACACTCTAATTTATTGATGGACATTGTGTAAATAATTAGTGGAGCCACATACTGTAAAACATAATTATAGTCGACCGGTCGGTGGTGCGTGTGGTCGAGGGGTAATTCGTGTGGGTGTGTGTATGTGTGTAAGTGTGCCTGACAGAACATGACACTAAATCATAATTTACATTTAAAATGCATAAACTATATGGCGTGAAATTGAGTTCAGGTATGTGTCGCGCATAGAAACACTCATTTATTAAATGCCATATATTATATGTTATCGCTGTAACATCTATGTATAAATATATAGTAATATATACATATAATATATAGATAGGTACACACAAAAACACATTTTACAAATCCATACGAACATTTTAATTAAAACTAAAATCTGGCCTATCAATTGCAATTAATTCGGTACGCATTACGCAAACACATTTTCAAAAACATATTTGGTACAT
>JAAAKO020016824.1:0-16029 GCA_010015015.2 Bolitophila cinerea
TACGAGACCGCGCGAGTTGATAGGTGTTTCAGCAAAACATTCATGACGTTGTCAGCGCCAGGGGCCTTAAATGGTCGAAGGGATTTTATTATTACCTTGAGCTCATCCGGAGAGGAGTAAGTTGAAGCATCTGTGTTAAAGTCCTGTGTTCTTCTCAGTTGGGTGACACTGCGATTCAAGGAATCTTTGATGCGGTGTCTCAAACCAGCGGTCAGTGTGTGTGAGCGGGAAAAGGTAGTGCCGAGTATCTCGGCATTATCACTGGCAGTGTATACCAGGATTGTGCCGCGTATAGAAGAGGTGAGCACGACTGAGTGCCTTTACCACAAAGTGTTTTAGATAGGCGCCAGAAGTTTTTGTCGCACTTGTCGAATTTGGAAATGGTGTTTTAAAAGTGTTTATTGCGTTATTTCGCAACAGCATCTTTGATGACCATGTTCAGAAACTGTACTTCGGCTTTCTAATGGGAAATACGTGTTCGTTGCTATTGTCGTTTGGTGGTGTTCCGAAGATGACTCAGCTGTTTTAAGTGGAAAGAAAGCTCGATAGTCTTGACGGCCTGTACGAAAAAGTGACCCCTTTGCTGTAGATCAAAGCATTTTCCAGGAGGGTTTTGGCCAACGCAGTGCCATGAGCAGTATAAGGTACTCACCTTGTCCGGAAGACAGTAATCGGAGATCGTCCTTAAAGCTTTTGGTGTATTTAGGTCAATACACAGAGAAGACTAGTTTACTGCCTCGTATTGTTTCGACTACAACAATGACGTTCTCGAAGGAGCGTGTTTGAAAATTGGCGATATTACGATGTGCGATGTTGCGTTTCACTGATATAGATACGCCGCCACCACGTGAGTCCCTGTCGCTCCGATACGTTTTGAAGTCCCGAAGGATGAGTGAGTAGTTGTTGTCGAGGAAGGTTTCGCAGATGACTACCATATCGACATTTATACTGTTTAAAAGCTCGTTCAGTTCAGTTCGTTTATTTTGGACACTGTTGGCGTTCCACTGAAGTACCCTCAGACATCTATTTGAAGACATACTTGAGGGTTAGAGTAAAGATGGCCTGCATGAGCTCGGCCCTGTTTCTTCATCTCTTGGTATCGTTGAATATTTCGGTGACAATCTTGATTATTTTACCACTCGAAGGCATCTCTTCTTGCTGCTCATTGTTGCTGGTTGCAGGTCGGGGTTTGGAGTGCGGTGCTTGGCGGCCGACTGCAGCATCAGCGTAATTAACTTTTAATGGGACTGGGTGTTTTTCGGGTATCCATTTAGGCTTCACATTGTTTGAAATGTTTTGGTGATTGACGCGGATTGATAAGCAGTCAGGGAAGTTCGCAGCATGCGGTTACTTTGTAGCGTTGCATTCGTTAAAATTGTAGTGGTAAGCGCAATAGACGCAGCGTGAGGGCAGGTTGCGGTGTGATGATCCATTACCCCATAATTGGCAATTTCCACGTCCCATTTTACAATGATGCCCAACTTTAGGGAACGAGAGCATGTAGATGACCTCGTTGTCCCATCGTTGTTTTGCGTGTGTGAGAAGTTTGATCTCAGACGGCTTTACATTATATTCGTTCAAATGTTCCTCAAGTTCAGCTATTGGCATTTTATGGAGGCCGAATAGAAAAAAAATATTTATTCGCTCAGACCGATCAGAGTGCGAATAAAACACAATTTTAGCATTGGTGAGACATTTTGTAAATGACAAAAAATCTGTGTGGTTAGCAGCTTGACACCGATTGATGTATTGCGAATGAGTATGGATCCCTGGAGAATTTGCTGTTTTTATTTGGGACAATGATTGGAGCAGGTTTAGGGTTTCTGTTATCTTTTTGATTTCTTTGCGTATGATCTTCCCCGTCGGATTCTTCAAGGTAACAATAGCTGTTTTAGAGGTGAGTCAAAGCGGGAACTAAATCCATCAAATCCATGAAAGGAAGCCGATCTGGGCGAATCGGCAGTCTCATTGTCAACCAACATATTTGTTGGATTCATATTATTTGACAAAAAAAGTAAAACCTGTGCCGCAATACACCGTACCGCACTGGAGCGTCACGTTTAACCGTTACACTTTAACACGTTTTGAGTAACGTATATACAATACAAAAATAGAAACAGTCACTGTGTACAAAAGGGCGCAAGCGCAGCACTCAAGCCCGGACAGCGGTCAATAGGTATCACGGAAAATAACAGATAGAATACTACATTTCATGACAAAACTACTTGTAATTACAAGACAAATCGTGAACAAGACCGCTTGATAATGGTTAAAAGATATGTCTCTACAGAAATTATTTAAAAAAAATGTTTCCATCAATTACAAGAAAATCCTAAGAAACACTTTAAGGGCAAATCCGTTTTTTCAGATTTTATTTCGGTTGAGCTTATTCAGCCGAGGTATTCAGCCAGTATTCAGTTTGAGCTTATTTATTTAGTTCGGCGTAATAAGGCCCTGAATTGAAAACTGTGACTGATTTTTTTTAGATTATTTTGTTAATTATATATAACATATGTTTACAGAAACATAACAAATCCAGATTTTTTCTGAATTTTGTAGAACACAATTCAAAAGCCCTAAAAATGTTAGTAAAATACTATCGTGATTTTCTAGATTCGTATATGTATATATCGCCAGAGGGGTTAATTTATTATGTATAATTATATTACTTACTTATTTTTTTTAAATGTTAAGGTGTGTTTATGTTGAAGCATTACAACACTTATTCCAAATGTTGCCCATCAGGAATGGTTCTCAGATAATCCAGGTACACGTTCAGTTAAGGACTTTGAATTCAAACCAAAATAATAATAACAATATACTAAAACAATCTTCTTCTATCTTGTATTTAGTATTACAAAGATTAATTTATTTTACGTAATTTCATATAATTCTCATAAATCAATGTCCTTAATAATCTCTGTGTGTTTTTTGTAAGTGTGTTTATTTGTTTTAATGTGTCTGAATTTTAGACTTTTCTTGTTTTTCTAATGCGCGATCATCAATTATTATAATACGTCTTTTTTGTAAATATATGTACACAGAAAGAGCAGAAAAAGAGCTTCGTTCGATTTTCTAACTCTCATCTTTATAATATATATATATATATTTTTAGTTGTTTACCAAAACCCCACTATTTTATGTGTATAGTAGTAAAAGTTTAATGTATCAAAAAATAAACGGAATTACATATATTACAGTTTTGCGTTTAGGCGATTTTGTTTGGCTTTTAAAACGTAACGTGTGTGTATGTAGTGTGGCTATAACCTAACAATTTTTTTTGTCATTTGTATTTTTATTTTAAAAAAATAAGTGCAAACAAAATGTTTGTTTGTCCTTCGGCATACAATGCGTTAGTATACTGTATATAATAAGCGCAATAGAGCACTTGGAAGAAACAAATCAGAGAATTGACAAGATTACATGTTTAAAAAAATCCGTTACCAGTGTTACTACGATCTTGATCATATGTCTTTCACCTCTAACGCACCTCTTTTACAGTATGTAGGTGCGTTTTTTAGTCAGCAATTGCGATATATGTACTAAAATTTATAATATATAAATTAGCTGGTATTAAAAGTGCGCGTTTGTGTGTTGCTGATTTTCTGCCTGTTTCCTTAAAAACTATGGACGAAATGTTCGGGATGGGTCGTGCAATTTGTTGTGTATTTTTGTGTTGTTGAATAGTCGGCGTTTGCGATATTATTGTTGAGATTTTCGATTGATAGCGACACCTAAATCAAGCTTCCCATCGTCCTCCTCCTTTTTTAAAAGACGGGTGGCCGACTTATGTGTCTGCGTTTGCGTGCAATATGTATCATCATATAAGCTTTAGGCAAATTACGTGTTTGTGTGTGTGTGTTCAGTTTTTTTTCCACAAATGATATGCAAATAAATCAATAAACTGTTAAATTCAAAAATATTTAGTTTGTATGCTACAGCTACACAGCATCAGCAATTGCGGGATACTACACAATGAACATAATATCAGAAGATGCCTCAAAAGACAATTCATTTCTAGCGGGGGTGTGTAACGATTCCGATAAAACATTTTTGAATATTCGTATTATGTACAGATTAGATCGATTTGAATTGGTTCACAATTATAGATAACTTATATTTCATCTGGAATCTCCGATCATCAATTAAAAAAACGTGGCTCAAAAGTATCGCACCATATTACTAAAGATGATCGGTTGACTTCCATAAAAAATAAAAACGTTTCTACAATACGATTCATTTGTTCTAAATTACGTTCTAGTTTCGCTATTTCGATAAAAATGTTGTTAATTTGTCACTAGTGTATTTGCTTAGGTTTTGATTTGATTCTATAAATTTGTTTTGCGTTTTTTGTTTAGTTTCTATTCATTAAATTCGAGAGAAAACGTTTTAATTTTATTATTTTTATGTTGTTGGTGTTGTCGTCGACGTGTCTAGTAACGATAATTGTTAGGGTGATTGTGTTTGTGTAAAATCCTAAGAACGGCTAAAGTGTATGTCTATGTCAAATTTGTTAAATAGATTAGGAGTGCGCCAACATTGCCGATTCGTAGAGACGTTGTTATCTTTTGGTGGTTTGAAAAGTGTATGTACTAACTACCGAGAGATTTTGCCTACATGTGTTATTATTTAAATGGTTTTTTATGTGTTGGGGTCAGAAACGGGGAAATCTTAAAAATAAATCAATAATAAAATCAAAATCATGTGTAGTTTTTAAAATGTTATATTATTTTAGGAAAATAAAAATAATTTGATAAAACCAATTTGTATACAATACAATGTTTATAATAAAGAATATTATCAATAATAATAAATGCCCTGTATTGTGTGTTATATGGGGCTAATCCGTTTTATATATTTTTTCAAGTTGTAATTTGTGTAAATAAAATTTTGCATGTGATAGTAAAAAAAGAAAATATAATCATATAAAATATTAAAAATAAAAATAAAGAATTTGTACAGAAAATAATTGCCGTTTTGTTGTTTTATTTTCTAGATATACTATATATTTATATATGTTGCGCTTTCATGATTCTGTTGTTGTTGTTTGTTTGTTTTTAGTAATAGTAATTCTTAGTTATGTACTGAAAAATGTTTTTTTTTGTTTTTTTTTTTAAATATCACATTGTTTATTTAATATTTGGGTGCTGTTCAGAATCGGTGAGCAAACACACACCGTTTCAAATATGCACTTGCTAAAATGTGTGTACACAAAAAACTTTTAAATTATTTACGGTCGATGGGTATAAATATAGCTGTTAGGTCGATCCCATCGCTTTATCGTAATAAGATTTAATTATATCGATTGCATTAATAACAGGACGTTTGTTTTGCAATACTGATTGCGCAACGCCCCAGGCACCAACAATAAAAAATACACAGTAAAATAATATAAAAAAAAATGTAAAACACGTGTTGTTGTTTAAAAAAAAATAAACAAAGGGACAAAATAAATCAACTTGTAAACACCTTATTTTAGTTTATACTTCAGCCCTGTAAAAAACCTTATCAACTTTCATGGCACTATCCGTAGTAATTTGCTTTTAAACGTTGCTTGTTTGTTTGTTCATCTTATACAATGTTATATTATTATAAAAACATAAATTTGTGTCTTCTCTGTGGTTGTGTGTGTGTATGTGTAAGTGTTTGCATATATAAAATGTCTTACTTCGGTGTCGAATCTATATGTTTCTAACTGATTGGACTTTTAAAACAAACTTAATATTTGTGTATGTGTAAATTTCAGTCCAAAATGTGAAAGTGTATATGTGTGGTAACAGCACCTCACCACTACACCACTGTACTGAATTTCTGGCTATTTTTATATGTGTTCTTCTTTAAATTATTAACTAAAGTTCTAAGGATGGCGCCTGTAGAGCAGTCGTCTTGCAGAAGTATACAAAAAAGATTTGTTGCTGCTCTGTCAGTTGGCTACGTTCCGTTGTACTAAAAGTGAGAAGGGACTTTTAGCAATAGTATCGAACGCCGTCCAGTGATAGGCCCTGCTTTAATTTTCATTTATTCTGGCGAACTGGCTCTGGATAAAGGTACACTCCTTCTACCGAGAATATTGAAGTTTCTAAAACAAATATATTATAGTGATATAAGTCAAAGGCAATAATATACGTAAACTATTTTAATATACACATACCATCTGGTAATTCGTATAACTTCCTTGGCAACGGATTAAAGTACGGATGACTTAAAGCCTCTTCAGCACCTATTCGTTCTTCTGGATTTAGCTGCAGAAATAGGCTGGCCATTGTTTCACCCTCAACGATATCGTACAGTCGAGGAAAACTGTGACCCAGCTTTCGTGGACGATAAAATCCTGTAAAGCCAAAAAAATATATTAAAATATATATATATATATATACATTTTTAAATAATATTTTTACCTAATTTGTGTGGCTTATAACCAGGGAAATGCGTAACCTCTGTCCAGGTGTCCTCTGTGGGCGTGCCGAGTAGCATGAAGATTTTGTCTAGTTGATCATACGTGTCTCTAATACCGGGAAATGTTGGCATTCCCGTTATCATTTCAACGAAAATACAACCGACGCCCCACATATCTAAAGACGTCGAGTAGTCGGTACTGCCCAGCAAAACGTCTGCCAAATTAAATATTATAAATTAATCAAATAAAAGTACTGTAATTTAGTAAAAATGTTTACCTGGTGGTCGGTACCACAGAGTCACAACTTCGTGCGAATACGTATGGCTGGGAACACTTTTGGCTCTTGCCAGTCCAAAGTCAGCTAGTTTTAATTCACCTATTTCGCTAATTAACAAATTTTGTGGTTTCACGTCACGATGCAGCACCCGTCGCTTGTGGCAGTACGAGAGACCGCGCAGTAACTGGAACAGGAACAGACGCACGTTTCGGTGCTCCAGACCACCGGCATGGTCAGCCATATACTGTGACAAGTCTGTATTCTGTTAAAAATAAGGTTTTTTTAAGCTAAGTAAGCAAATTGACTCTTAGTAATTTAAACTTACAACATATTCAAAAACAAAGGTCAGCGTCTCGCGCGTATGTACAATGTCGTGAAGCGTCACAATGTTCGAGTGTTTCAGCTCCTTGAGTAACGAGGCCTCACGAATCGCTGTAAACGGAGCACCCTCCTCCTCCTGCAGTCTAATCTCTTTCAGTGCGACAACTTGATTGGTTAAACTATAAAAAATAATCAAATTGTTTAGATTAAATTATAGCTTGTTATATCATGCGGGTGACAAAATGCTAGAGAGGTACCCTCTCATTGCATCAAGACTGCCGCACGACAACAAAAGTACTTCATGTGGATGCTTTTAATTACCACAGTTATCCAATCAAGATTGGGTTATGCATACAAACCCACACGATTTGGCTATCTATTCAAATACTATCTATATGAGTGGTATATATATGTAGAATGTAGATAGACATATGAAAGGAAACCTCATCCATAGCGACCGCACAAACACAATCAATTTAACCTTGATGAGTATGTGTACAAAACCCACTGCAACCGCATTATCATCTACATATTATATGCAGCAACCGATTGCGAAGACCTACGAATGGAGTTTCGTTCAATTAACTTACTTGCTGTATCCTTTGTAAACTGTGGCATACGAGCCTTCGCCGAGCTGCTCGAGCTTAATGTAGGCTTCTGTCTTGCCGAACGGTGAATCTCCCTGAAACATAGTAAAAGGGTTGTGCGTTAGTAGAAGATGTAATTTGTTTTTGTTGTTGTTCAATGGAAATTCTGGTCTTTAAACCAGGTGCGAATGCCGGTCAAAGCAATCTAAGATCTTTTGCTCAGCCGAGACATCAAACAATAATTATAATTCTAATTACAGATTTATAGGCGATAAATAAGCATGTGCCGAATCCTGTCTACCCGAATCGATGCATTCATTATGACGGTGCTAATGTTCCTGGCAGCCTACAAACAGGCGTATCTTAATTTAAGATCACGTATACGGATCAGATAAATCTCAATTGTTTTGTCAAGTTGGTGCTCTGTAATGGCAGCGGCAGCAGAAAACAGCAATTACAATTACGGTAGTCTCGCAGTATATGTATTAAATTCTTGTATATTGTTCTATATACATTTATATATAAAGCAATCATTCTACATTCAAAAGACATTTTCCCTGCCAGTGCATGAACACATTTACAAACAATGGTTCCCGCCAGCGGGAACAATAGGCCAAACTGAACAATAAAGCTTGGATACAAACAATACTATAATATAGAGACAATATATATACATAGATATACAGGTACAGGCAAGGATATATACCCTGTAAAATTGTACAATTGCATATACATGTACTCATATAACTAGGTCTGCAACTAGCTCTCCTCTGGTATATAGGATTTGTGCTAGGCAAACATATATTGAAACTGTGAAATAATATATGGAGGTTATGTGGTAATTAACAATTAGACAAAACATACATAAGAACCAGCATATAATTCGTGCAGTTCTCCCTTTAGTCAGTGCTGTATGAATTAGATTGAACACACTCAAAAATAGGTCAAAATGGAAATAGAAAGATAAGCGATGTGAGCATGATGTGACAAGGGATTAAATATAGTATTAGAACCAGAAATGACCCTCATTTATTAGTCATTAGTAGGGTCCGGATTTGTAGGTGAAAACCTGATTTTTACTAGGCGAAGCTATTAAACAGATAATGCAAAATTGTTGATTTAAGCATTTTTTTAGTCTATTTTATTAGTTTACATTATAAAAATGAAAATAAATTATTGTATTCAGTAATACGCAATTAAAAGTAGGTTTTCACTTGAAAATTAGCAGGTATACAGCAGGTTTACAGATAAAAAAATCCTACATAAAAGTCTAAAATGCTAAACCAAAATCTCCGCTTCCAGAAATACAGATCTAGTCGCCATATTCTAATTAAAATCTCATATTATGATGTATAAAAAAAGTTTAAGTTTACGTGAAATTTGAATTAGAATATTTCTCCAGGAGAAAGCAATTTTTCTTAGTTTAAAGACTGTTTTCAAAAATAATAAAATAATAAAAGAATGTTCTGTATCAAGCTGTGAAACAAAGCAAGGTTTAGCAGTCTTAACCTCAAACAAATCAAGACACTTTGAATCACAAAGAAAGATTAACTTCAAAATGATCCATAGAAATCTCTAAACACAAAAAAAAATTACGTAACTCAATATTATATGCTAATATAGCATTGCTATACAATGTATACATATATACTAGGCAGGCAATTCATTTAAAATAGTTGATATATATTTTTTTAAATTTATTGTTAATAAACAAGCAAGAACTTTTAAAATGTTCTTTTTAGGAATATGACATTTTTAAAACTAAATATAAATTTAAAATTGGCGATTTTTACATTATTTTTGGGTAAAAAAACATTTCGTAACAAATGCACCCCTCACTACATCACTAATATATATTTTTTAAAGGGTGCACTAAGCACTATGTCGATCAATAGTAATTCAGTCAATCAAAATTCGGCCAATTGTAGTACATTCGTTTTTTTACCATTTTCAAATGGGCTACATTGAATTCAAACTTGGTAGAACAAGCATCAAAGGTTGACGTCCTTGGTTTGAACATGTATGATCGGCGATTTTCCTTTATTTTATTAAAATAATTCATATTTCTACATTTTGCAAAAATGGAATATTCATCATCAAGTGTCACAAACACAATCAAATCTGCGTTTCTGTGCATGATGTTCCGAGAACATCCCAACCGTTTGCCATGATTAATTGGAAACATTAATTAAGAGCTCTTACAAATGCGACAAAGTCTTCCAAACGAGATGTTTCGCAATACAATTCAAACAGCATATAACAACTGTAAATTACGCAATAATCTTGCTTCGCATAAAATACTTTGAAAGTTCGGGGACATCACTTCAAAAGTTCTATATTATATACTATATATTTGTGAGTACGCACTCGAAAACAATTTAATTTGAAAATGTGCCCGTGATGTACTTTGTGATATTTTGTGTTTCAGCTATATATATATATATATTATTATTGGTCCGGACTGTCTTAGCACGTCGCTTAAACTTAATCTCAGCATAACGTGATTTATACTTTCGGGCACTCCTTTAGGGTCACGTTTACTGCTCGTTATTTACAAGTTCAAAATGTAATTGCGGGCACGCTCGCACACCTATAGCTTTTTTTATTAAGTACTTCACATAAACCTTAATACACATATTATTATTATTATTATACAGTGTTGGGGTGCTATTCATCATATAGGATTTGCAGGGTTTTTTTGTTGTTTGCTGCTTTATTACTTTAACGTTTTATGAATGAAATGTGTGACATTCCAGTGTGAGGCTGACTTTTTTTGTTACGATGACAATGTGCTTTGCATTTGTTTTTTCAGTTATTAAGAATAGCAAATTTACTCAAAAAAATGGTAAAATGTTATTATTTATAAAAAATGTAAGAATTACATTGAAGAATGTTTTATTATTTAGCCACAACTCACCCCAAAGGCACTGAGACGTTTCCGCCGTGAGTTCAGGTCCTGTTTGTTGAGAAACACCTCAGATTTTGGCCTAGGCGGTTTCTTAGGTCGCATAATGACGCGGGTCTCTTCTCGAATGTCATCGTCCAGTAGTTTGCTGTCAGACGAAACGGAGAGCTGGCGCTGCACTCGCTCGTGGTCGTTTCCGCTGCTCGACCAATCTAAAAACAAATAAAAATCTAAATTATTTCTTTTGTTACAAAAAAATATTGTCTACAGTTCCAGCCCACATGGTTTATATTACAGGGGTTATTGTAATATAAACCATGTGGGCGATCCAAAATTTGCATGTCAAAGTATAGTAAACAAAACGTTCCTTTATAATTATGAAAATGTGCTTTATATTTTCGAAGAAAAAACAAATTAGTCAGACAAACCCTCTTTCATATAATGCGTACAAATGAGTTTTGTATATTTTTGACTCATAATAACAAAATTACTTCAAAGGAATTTTTTATTTTATATATATATATATAAATTCTAATTATATAAATATATATAGAAACACTTTTTTATACTGTCTACAAATCCTGTATAAAAAAAAACTATCCCTAAACAGAATTTATACACGTCATATCTAGCAAAAAGATTAAATAGAGCATGTGAATATCCGTTTATAACCTTATAGTGTATGTTATATTATATTTGCTGTGTAGATTGTTTGTGTATTTAAGGGAAAAATATACTATTTATTATTATACGAAATTCCGAGTGACCATTTAGTATAGTCCCACTGGGGTAATTCGAAACAGATATGAAACGTCCTTTCGTATGGTATATAAACCGAAAAAGCCTGCGCTATCAGATATTTATCTAAAAATATACGAACAAGCCTTTTTTGTTTTAGTAAAGAAATTACAGCGAGCTATCAAGTAGATTATAACAATGTGGATAAATTTATAATTATGCTAGTCACTATTGATATTCCTCTGGTAAGGTCTTGATATTATTATTTCAAATTGTTGTATTATATTCAAAATCTATCTGCTATTTACTGAATTTTGACATCGGGTTGATTGATTATCTTCTGTTAATAGTAATTTGTACCTCAATCACAGTAAAGCTTTTTCTGGATACCTTACAAAGCTATAATTTAATGGATATTTAAATGTTAATGTTTATACCTATACCTAAGAGACGCTCAAAAAAACTTAAAAAACTGTCCTTAAAAATGTTTATTTTTTTTATAAAATGACACAGTATAGAGTATAGACTATGGAGAGAAAAATAGTAAAAAAAAAACCATCAAACAGTTACAAATAATAATTATAATATAATTTTTTTTTTGACATCGACTTCCTTTTCCAAAAACTTTGTATATATTTTATTATGATAATGTTTTTAAATCCCATAATAATTAATTAATTGTTAATTGCCAACATTGCGCTAACATTAAGAAGTGAAAACTTTCATAAGCGGAATTACCACTCACAAATATTAAAATTTGTTATGAATCATGATATATTTTTTACTACACCTGTCGATATATGAGGAATGTACCCGTTATGCCGAAAGCCTTTAGTCCGAAATTAATTATTCCAAATGAGCCATTAGTCCGAATATCATTACGCCATTAGGACGAAAGCCATTATCCCGTATGTTATCAGGCCGAATGAGCAATTAGGCCGAATAATCCATTATGCCAAAATCATATATTTTTTGGAAGACTATTTTTCAAGACCCTTAAAATGAAGTCCCATCACATTCAACTAGCTTTCATTTGCCGAAAAGCGTGATGGTATTATTTAGAGATTTTTTTAGGATATATAATCCTCGAGCCTTTAAAACTAAATTTCATTGAATTTCACCAGCATTATGCTAAGAATATCTCTTTAGACAAATATCGATGCACAATCGGCCTAATGGATTATTCGGTCTAATGGCACATTAACAAATTGCCTAACGACTTACGGGGAAGGGAAGTAGAAAGACATCATGTCCCACACCGATATATGACATATATAAAAAGAGCAACAAATCAACAAACTCTTCCAAATATTAAAACATATAAAATTGGTAGAAATTATTTTTTGGGTTAAAAACTTTTTAGATATCGTCGAAGTAAGTACGTTTTTTCGCGACACCCTAAAGCTACATTCCCACGATCTGAAAAAAAAACGCAATTTTGTCTTGCTCTGGATTGCGTATTGATTGCCTACATTTGACTTGACGATTTTACTTTGCACACGGCTTGCGTAATCGAGCAATTTTTCAGCAATTTTGGCTTGCGTCAGAATTGCCGATCAAGGGTATGATTGCCGATTGCGCGAACGTGATTGCGACCATGTCACACGGATTGCATGCCAAAATCGAAAAATATTGAAATGATCGCCGATTGCGTGAAAAACGGTCACACAAGCAATTCTTTTTTCAGATTTAATGCAAACAAACATTACAAAAATTATATAAATTCAGAAGAAATTAATTTAATATAATTTTTTCTACCACCTCAACTTTTTTGACAAATCATTTTTTCTGCATATGATCCAAATTTTCCCCAAACGGATTTTGACAATTACCAAATTATTTTTACTGTATTTTTATATAATTTAATTACAAATATTCAGTACCTCATTTTTTTTTGTTTGGTTAGAAAATTTGGTTAAATGATGTTTTTTTTGCAAATGTTGTACAGCTAACAAGAAATGGCATCCTGTTTATGGCACAATTATTTACTAATGAAAAACCCAACGTACATTTCATTAATAGCTGATCGATACACCAGTAAAATGTACACTTATTCCTGGTGAATATCAAAATGATTTAACACAGCCAGGAACCGAAATTGCCAATGAGGCAGCACGACCACCACATAACATTGCAAATGAAGCAAAAAATATCAGAAATAAGTTTTCGGAATATTTTTTGTGGCCAACAGGAACAGGAGGATTGTCTTAAAAATATCAGAACAACATTATATTTATTTTCAATTTATTTGTACATTAATTTTATAGAAATAAAGTCCGTTATAAGAAAGATCATTTTGAATTTGTGTCTTACACCACTTGTCTGCCAACGACACTTGCTTCTTTTATCCGCATTGCTAATTGTCGGATGCACTAGCTATTTGTTCGGCATTGAAAATTTACACTTAAAAACTTGAAAAATTGCAGAATTCGGGTACACATCTTTCCAGGATTTTTAAAATTAGGTATTTTTTAGACGGCTAAATTTCAGAGTCGGACATTTTGCATGAAAAACTAAGATAATTTACAACAAAAACATTATAAATAAAACGTTCGAGCAGCAACCTACAAAAAAATCAAATGTCAAAATGATAGCAGCAATCCTAGTAGAATTGCATGTGTGGATTGCCGTGGCCCATGCGATCATTTATAGTGCGCAATAAAAAAGATTGCTAACATTTTGGCAATTTTTAATTGCCTATTTTGTTCACACGACTTGCCCAATCGCGCAAGAATTACTTGCAGCAATTTCGACACAATCCTAGATTGCGCAATATTTAATTGCTTTCATACGAGCGCAATCAAGAATTGCTTAAAAATTGGAAGAAATTGCGTGATTGCGAAAGTCGTGGGACTGTAGCTTAACACAAACAAATTTTGTTCAACTAAAAAATCAAAAATTTACACCTAACATATAAATATATATGTAGACTTGTTTTCGATCTCTTAAAAATATATCATGAGGTTTACATTCGACCCAATTAATTATAATATAGATTCAGTAAAAAGAGAGTATTATCGTTTGGATACTGCTTCTATATTTATCAGTGTCTTTGGTTCGCCCAGAAATAAAAATTATAAAAATAGAATCACATCTATTTTATCTATAAAAAATATTTTTTATTTCTCATTATTTCAGAAATTATTAAAACGAAGTATAATAAAGTTCAAGTCACCAAATATATTTAACCTTTTCCAAAAAAAGTTCATGTTTACAGAGCATTGCAGAGATTTTTGGTCTCGAATTGTGTAAAATCTTAATTAAATTGTATATTAGAAAGAGAAATATTCAAAAATATGTTGGTCATAGAGCACTACTTCGCACCTCTCATATACGCCATTATTAAGTGATGTTTATGTAGAGAAAAAAATCATCAAAAATTGTTTTTAGACAAAGTGATTTTGTTGTTGTTGTTTTTAGACAATTTTATTTAGAAAAATTATTATTAGACAAATGGTTTTAGACCAAAATACCGCAATGCCAAATAAAAACTTAAAGCTGATCCTGCTAAATGTCATTTCCTTAGTTGGTCATTCAAAGCAAATTTACATGCAAATTTTAATGATTTTCAATAGTCCAGATATAGTTTTAATTTAAAAAAAACTAAAACCTTCATATTTTTTAAAAAATATATAAATTTATTAGAAAAGTTAAATAACATACTTCAAGATGTAGTTGAAGGTTCAATCATTTAAATACAGTTTATATACATCAATTTTGTGATCTTCATATCAGGATTCAACATGGTCCAAAACAAAAAAAAATGGTTTTGAACATAATATTAGCTCATGTTTGTGCGTGTGTAAATAATAAAAAACTTATTGCAAATACTAGACATACACACTAGCCTTCTTATAAAATTATTATTGTTTTTATTTTTTATTTTCTTTGTTGTTTTTATTTGTTGTTATTATATTGTACTTCCGAATATTCAGATATAAAGCCAGTTTTCAGTAAAATAATGTAATTGACAAGCACATATACGATAATACTTTAAAAAATCATGGAACTAACAAAAAAAAACCCAATGAGAAAGTATCTGACGATTTTTTTAAATATCCATAGAAGAAAATATTGCAGTCATAAAAACTAAATATAAATTAGTTAACCAACACAAAAACAATTGTATTAGCCCTACAATTACAATTGTGACTTTTTTCATATAAAGTATTATAATAATACTATTCTGTAACAACAATGTATTCGGACTAGATTAATTTTAAATGTATGATTAAATTCACATGTATTTTATGGTTAAAACAAAAATAAATTATGAATGAAATATGATATATTATGGTATAAAAGCATTACATAATATATAGATATTGCCATCATGTTTTATTAAAAATGTTTGCGTTTCCCCAAAATAAATTAATTGTTACAAACCATTTTGTTGAACTGTTTCGCCAATTCAATCAAGCATACTATTAACGAGATTCCTACAAATATATATCATAGTTTTCCCAACTTCTAATGATCTTGCTTCGACTTTCCTCTCATTTTGAATTATTTTCTTAATGATACCCCAGACAGATTCGATTGGATTAAGGTCTGGGCTGCTAGAATGCCATTCAATTGCATTAACATATATTTTTACCTAGAGAAGCCTTGGTTGTTTTCTGTGTATTAGCTGGCGCGCCGTCTTTTTGCAATACTAAAGCTACAGTCCCACGACTTGCGGCATCTCGCAATTTTGGCTTGCTCAGGATTGCGTATTGATTGCCTATATTTGACTTGACGATTTTTCTTTGCACACGGCTTGCGTAATCGAGCAATTTTTCAGCGATTTTGGCTTGCGGCAGAA
>JAAAKO020016835.1:0-14916 GCA_010015015.2 Bolitophila cinerea
AATATAACATATATAATTTCTTCATCTTTCCACTCGTGTTGAATATGAATTCTTCTGGTGCCACTTGGTTATATAAGTTTTAGTAGCACAATATTGGCACTGATCCTCAGTGGCATCGATTATTTTGTGTGCCTCCTCATCATCCTCGTATAATTATTTTAAATTTTCAAACATTATAGAATGAAAATAAAACAAAAAACAACGTGTTGCTCAACAGCGCATATGAATTATATGCGACAACTTCGTGAGCAGTTGACTAAGATGTTTTGTAGCAATATTGCGCTCACTGAATTTTTATGCGTTGGGCGTATTTCTTATCGGAAAAATGACAGAATCGCAAGGCTGCACTGTTCTATAAAATCTTTGATTCTAGTTTATATATTGTTTGTTTTGTTCGAGAGTATAGAGCCAAGCGTTGCAGTGCGTTACTCAAAAAACGTTGAACACTCGTGCAAACGTCCAACGTTTTTGTGATTTATATCAACATAGAAGTATCAAGTATTTACATAGAAAGGCCGCTGTCAAATAAAAACTTTGTGTATCTATTTATTACACGCTTACACGGTTAATTTGTGTTAGGATCTGTATTTGGGTGTATATTTTTATACTAGCACCATATAGCACCAGCTCACACACAATCACAATTTTGATCGGACATTCGTTTCCATGGCGAAATATCGCTCATTTTCTTCTATATATATTTATATGCAACAGTAATTATATTATATTTATTGGTAAGGATTATTAGTGTGTAAATAAAGTTAGTAGTGTTACAAGTAATCAAATTATCTGATAGTCATTTTGAAAACTATTAGATATAAAAGTATCTATTCATGCACTAGAGAAAAAGGTTTAAGTAGATATGAAAATGAAATTTAAACAAAATACAAACATAAATACATTATATAAAAAAATAAGATACAAAATGTACCAGTTACAAATAAGTAACAAATGCACAATGTACCAGTTACAAATATAAGTATAAGATACAAAAGTAAATGATACATTGTATCAGATACTTTTGAAAAAGTATCAAGTAGTATTACGGATTGCAACGCCAGAATAGCAATTCTGTTTTAATTTATTTTTATAGTGTATTTAACAAAATACAACTCTGACAATTTTAGCACATAAGACACCGTAGTTCACTATACAAAGATACATTTATTTCTGCCGGTCAACAACAATAGAGCTTGACAGATGCACTCCTCAGAGTACATTTAATATAGACAATAAATTTTATGGTAATTAGTTTACATTACAAAATAAGGTACATTCACATTAAACATTCCGCCCCCCCCTAGGCACAGTGTGCCTAAACAGACGGAGCCGATGAGCTTACAGGCATTCTGGCAAGCTTCACGGTTCTATTGTAGGGCAGCTCGGCCAGCTGCTCTTGCAACCAGTGTGGGCTTTGCCACCACAACTGATACGAATGTAGCTCATCGCAGCCATGCGAGAACAATTATCGAGTCTGTCCTGCAGAAGACTGAGGGAGCACTATCAAACTCCATAGCGGCAGCAGATTGGTGAATTAGCTTTGCCAAAAGCAATGCACCACACAGCACCTTGGTTTTTGTGCACAACAGTGACGTTTGCACACGTCTATCGTTGTGTTTCACACGCGCATTAATACATGCTGCAAATAACAGGATCGACGCATCGCAAAACCCGTGTAGCTGTGTTTGTGACCTTTTGGAATACCCGATCCAAAGAGGAATCTGAATGCGACCAAAAAATAATATATATTGCCGGACATTGAGCCATTCAGTTGCCAATGGTTCTGGGAGAGCCTCGTCCCACTGGAAGCTATCTTTCCACAGCTTCTGAAATGTCATCTTGATGACAAGAATCTCTGGGGAAAGCCTACATTAAGGGTCGAACAGATGAGCTGAATCCGATAGAAAGCTCCTCTTGGTTGGTGGCATGACGTTCGGTGGTAGCTGTATGCGATATTCAAACTCATCCGAAGATGGGTTCTACTGAACACCAAGAGTCTTAATGTTTGGTCCAAGTGTAGGTCAAGCGGGAAGCTGCATTCACAGTGTTAAGTCCCTTAGCTGCGCTTCCGAGTTTGAGGCCCACTTTCTCAGCTGGAACACGCATGAGCTAATCATTGCTCACTGTCACAGGCGTCATCTACAGTGTAGCACGGGGTGCAATAACACACGGCAACACTTTCGCCGTGATGTCAGCAAGACAGGCAAGGAAGTAAGCCGCCGCCATGACAGCATCTACAAAGAGACGCGTCATTACTCTCTCGTGTCTCGTTAGCAAGGCTTATATCATATTATAAAGTTTATACTTATTAAATTAATTTAAGTTAGTTTAGAACCAAGTAAAGTCAGTGTAATATATAACCTGTATTCCGTCACCTTAGAGCTCCACAACACACCGGTTGTACAGTTGAGTTACTGTGTGAGTACACCCTCTAACACTACAAACAGCGGTATGTTTTTAGTCATTTATGTATTAGAATGTGTATTATTGATTGTTATTAAATAGGCAAGAGCCGCTCCACGTTTGACAACTGAGGCCTTTTATTGTCAGGAGCCACGGCCTGCAGCTACATTGTGGGCTCAACCTAAAGCCAATCGGCGGAAATACATGTAAACCAAGACGAAGGAATGAAACCCGGTGCGGTATAACAAATTACATACATAAAAAACTGCCACCCGTCGAAAAATATGACCACGAGGTGGTATCCATAACCTCAACCGGTAAGTACCAACTTTTTCTATCACCTCTTGCGACTTGAAATTTTGAGTTATATAAAAAATAAAAATAAATAAAGCAAACAAAAAAAAAGGAGAAAATAAATACAAGCAAAGAAACAAAAATTATAATTTCGTACTAGTGTTTTTTTATGTACCTTAATCATAGTTAGTGCGTATAGAAAAATTATGATATAGTGAATTTAATACCAACTGCGCCATGGAAAGTCCAACAATCAATCGATCTCAACTGGTTAAATTCCTCTCAGAACCATATGTAGACTACGAGCTGCAGATTCGCAGGCAAGCATACGAGGGCATTTCGCTGCTAGAAAAAAATCGCTATTGGCTCGGGTGCTACACACAAACCCAGTCGAACCGACTCAACAGTGGCCCGCAGACATTAACATCAGCGAATGTCAAAGATTCTCTGCAACCTTTTGGAGGAAGAATGTACAGCAAACGTTGACATACTCAACAGCAGGTTTTTTTCTGAAAGACCGTATCAACGAAATTCAAGGTGGCAACGACTCAACACTTGCTGAACATCTGTTTATCTTGAAGGCAGACCTATACAAATAAAAAATAATAATCTCAACAGCGGCATCAATTGCTTCATCGGTCGGAGATTTATCACCAATCAAACTCAACAACTCTCTCCAGGCAGGCGATGGAAACAGGGCCGAGAGTCCTCCATTTCTGGGCTTCTCCAACCAAAGTCTATTGCGAAGCTCGATTGCCGTCGGGCAAATGAACCAAATGACTGCAGGACGCAGCGCACACCCCACTCTATCATTAGTACCACTCATTTGGCAACATATACCAGCGTCTTCATCACCAACCCAGCTACAACAACCTTCACAACAACAACAACAGCATCCTTCACAACATCATCAACCTCCACAACAACAGCAACCTATACAACAGTACCAACCTCCACAGCAAAATCAACGTCGACACCAACATCATCATCCAGGAATTCATACATCTCCTCAACAATCGCCGAGTCGACATCTTCAGCTTCATCGTAACACAAACTCGAACACCGTCCAACCAGAGCCAAAATCAACAACATACACGCGTGGAACAACAATCAGAGATGCCACTGAACTACCACCAATTTTGCACTTACGAAAATCGTGTAAACGAGAACGACTCAACATCCTCTCATTCATCTCCAGAAAAAAGGTGTCGCAACTCATCGCATCATCGTCATAGAGAGCAAATGTAAAAATGGGGCTTGTCGTACTCTGGTGATGGGTCCGCGGCAGAGTTCCTGCAATTTGTTTCGGACCGAATAAGGTCGAGACGCGTTACATACGAACACGTGCTTGACCAGATGACCGACCTTCTATCAGGACACAGGCACTCAAATGGTTCAGAGGCAGAGTCTTCAATGGTTGGAACTAAATCGTACGCTCATTTTTAGAAGCATTTGAGCCCACACAAAAAAGCGACGAGCTTCTGGTCTACATCCGGAACAGACGACAACTGCACAACGAATCCATTGTCAAGTTCTTTGCGGAGGTAGAAGATCTCTTCACGCGTCTTCCAACCATGCTGGTTGAAGAAGCTCGCGTAAAAATAATCAGAAAAAACCTACTGGCCAAATTTGTACGAGCTATCACCATCAATATAGACCAGCCTATCAACCACGAGGTAGCAATACTCTATGAAGACCTCAATCAAGGGGAGCGCAACAATATCGTCACGATTAACCCAGAACAAGCGGCTTTAATGCGTGTCAGAACATGAAACAATCTAACCGACCAGCATTCAACACAGTAAATGCGGTCAGTAATAATTTCGACACACAGCCAATGGACGAGATGACTGCAGCCAATTACGAGCAAGTTTGGGGTCAGGAGCAAACTGACGAGTACGTCAACCCAGCGGAAAACTATCAAGAGTTGCCATCAAGTCGGCACTTGGTAACTCCTTCAAATTAACGCCTGTATTCACAATCGAGGATCCAGCTAGCGAGTTTGACCTTTTCTGCTTGGATACCTTAAAAATTAAAAAAAGGCCGTACCTAAACATATCCATCAACGACATACCTCTTCCCGTGTTGGCCGACTCAGGCGCTTTTTGGTCCATCGCTGGTAAAGAATGCACATACTTGCTACTCCGAGCCGGTTTAAAGTTGGATAACAAATATTTTAGCACATGTTCCACAGCTGACAGAACACCCCATGTGATCGAAGGGTTGTTCTATGTACCGATAACTTTCAAGTTTAAAACCGCAATAATTACCGTCCTCGCTGTGCCATCGCTGCCCAAAACCATTTTGCTAGGCCAAAACTTTTTTGAAGAGTTTGAAGTATCCATGTCGTGTGAATGGACAATCAATGTAATCGACTTTCCACCGGCAGACAGAAACAAAGTAATCGAATGGGAAGCTCTATCCATCGTTCAGCAAGAAAAACTCAACGCCGTCAGAAGTAAATTCAGGTCAATAGCTATTCATCCAGGCGCGCCACTAAATTGCACACCATTGCTCGAGCACACCATAAAAACGGGAAACGCCATACCAACCAAAACAAGAATGTATCCGGTATCGCCAGCGGTGCAACAACGAATGATAAAGGCTGCTACAAGGCAAAGAGACCTAGGCGTGATAGAGCCTGCGTTCAGCCCTTGGTGCCAACGAGTGGTCCTGGTGGACAAGAAAGACGGGTCCGACAGGTTGTGTCTTGACTCGAGAACCTTGAACAGCGTCACTGAAAAGGATTCCTACCCTCTACCTTTGATGACGGACATTCTCGATCGCCTAGGAAACACGAACTATCTATCATCAATTGACCTCAAAGATTTTTTTTGGCAAATACCATTGGCAAGTGACTCAAAACCAAAAACTGCGTTTGCAATTCCGGGTTTTGGATTGTGGCAATATACACGTCTGCCTTTTGGTCTCCACAATGCCTCGCAGTGTGCTCAGCGCCTCATGGATCACGTGTTCGGCCCAACCGACAGCAAAATATTTGTATACTTGGACGACATTATTATTGCGACATCGACCTTCGAAGAACATGTAGAAACACTGAAGTTTGCATTCGATAGACTAAAACAAGCAAATCTCACAATTAACTTCGCGAAATGCCGTTTCTGTTTACCGTCTCTAAAGTTTTTGGGCTACGTAGTAGACGCATTTGGTCTCAGGACGGATCCGGCCAAAGTCGAGGCAATCACAAATTACCCTCGACCGAGAACATTTACAGAGCTAAAGAGGTTCATAGGTATGTGCTCCTGGTACAGGAGATTTGTCCAAGATTTTGCATCAGTTGCAGCACCACTCCATGACCTGACGAAAGGCACAATCAAAAACAAGCCAATTACCTGGAACGAAATGGCGGACAAGGCGTTTATTGAACTTAAAAATAAACTTGCCCGTAGTCCCGTCCTAGCAACGCCTAATTACGCCCAACCATTTGCTATACATTGTGATGCGTCCAACACGGGAATTGGAGCAGTGCTGTGCCAAGGTAAGGAGGATGCACCAGTAGCGTACGCGAGCCGGAAGCTCAGAGGGGCTGAAGCGAACTACTCAACAACAGAGAAGGAATGTTTGGCAGTCGTCTTTGCGTTGCAACGGTTCCGGCCATATGTGGAAGGTCAGCGCTTCAAAATTTACACCGACCACTTTGCGCTCATTTGGCTCTTTACGCAGGACAGACCTCCGTCCCGGACCATGCGGTGGATCGTGCAGCTGTCTCAATTCGAGTTTGACTTGTACCACAAAAAAGGCATATCGAATGTGGTACCTGATGCGCTTTCGAGAGCAATTCCAAGCTCTGAGCTCTTCGCAAAAGGCGAGCTTATTCGATCCTCGAGGGAAATCGGCGAAATAGACACGGTTTCACCAGGAGCTGCGACACCATCACTCGATCTCAGTCAGTTTTTTGGAGAGAACCAAGACACTCCTGACATTAATCTCATAAGCTTCACTGTCAAACCTGAGGACGGGTGGTACATAAAAATGTTGTCCAAGATAGCACTCAGTCCAAACCGTTTCCGTGATTGGTCAATCAGAGACGGGTTATTGTACTTTCTCTTCAAAAACGCCAAAACGCCAGAACCCAACAATTCGATGCGGTGGAGACTGGTAGTGCCAGAATCAGCAAGGTTATCAGCTATGTATGAGTGTCACATTGATCCAAGAGCCGGACATATGGGCGTTGCAAAGTCCAGACTAAGAACGTTGGATCGGTACTATTGGCCTGGCATAGCTAAGGAAATAGAAACCTACGTCAAAGCCTGCACCATCTGTAAGCAGTCGAAAATGCCAAACACACAACGTGCCAGTCTAATGGGACGATTCAAAGATGCTATACTCGACCTTTCGAAATGGTAGCAATAGACCTCATAGGACCATTACCAAGAAGCATTTAGGGAAACACCCACATCTTGGTATTAACAGATTCGGTAATCAAATATCCGCTGATTCACGCCCTTAGAAAGCCGCCGGCTGCTAAGATTGTTGAAAAGTTCAAACAAATCTTCAAGGACGTTGGCGCTCGCATTAAAGCAGCCTACGAGAAAAACAAGAAACAATACGATAAGAGCAAAACTCCAGCGTTGCCGTTACAAGTTGGTCAGACGGTGTACAAACGCCCATACCACCAGTCGGACGCTGCAAATTTCTATTCCAAAAAACTTGCTCTGCTGTTCAAACCGTGCACGATCGTAAAAAAAATATCCGACTTAATAAAACGCCAAAGGAAAAAACATCGGCAAGTGGCACGTGAAAGATTTGCGTCTACCATAAGTCCAACTAGATACAAAGCTATGAAAATCCGGATTAGCTCTATTCAGATGAACGATCATTATAATGCCTGAACCATCAACCAGAATCAACCATCAACCAAATTGAAATGAAATTAAAAATGAATTAAAATAAATTACAAATTATAATTAGGAAATATTGAACTTATATAATTAGTCTATTTTGAATGATTTGAATCTTTGATTACATGATGGATGTAATTAAAATTACCAAAAGTCGATGGCGCAATAATGATGATCGAATTTTTGAATTGCGATCGTATGTTTTTAATTTGTGCTATGTAATTGTAATTATGCTTCTAACGCTTACGTAATGAGTGTATTTTAATAAAAAGAAGAGAAGTTCATTCTTCAAAAAATATATTTTCCATTTTTATATAAATATATTTTTAAAGTCCCATGCAAACACAAATCTATGTATTAAGTTTGAGCTGGATCATATAGTAGGTAAAAAGGCGAGGAAAAATCTGCCGACAGTCATATATACCAATTGAAGTTAAAAGAAATATTTTTAAAATAGTTCTTATTTCAATCATTCCTATTTTGAAATCTTTCAGCATCTTGAAAACGTTTGCCTTACTTTTAAATGCTTATTCCATTCGATTCAAATTTTAAACAATGTATAATAAAATCATCAATCATCCCTTCCAAAAAGTGTCTATAAAATAACATTTACCCTATTGTCATATTTAAATTGACCCACATTAGCTCTAATCAACACTTAAATCATAGCCTAATCTGACATACTTAAAATTTTACATTTTTTATACGAGTGTAATAGATGGTGTGCCCCTAACGGGGGCAAAATTGTATATGATAATGATAACTATACACGCTTTTCCTACACATTTTCAAGTACCGTATTTTTACTGTAATCTAGAGCAAATTTTCTGCTCATCAATCTTAAGCGCCCATCATACATGAATATTAAAGTACATGTATACATTGTATATACATTTAACATGTTGTGTATCACACTCACACACCACATATTATATGTTATCTAGAAGGACCGTAACCAGGACTCACACACACACACACACACACACACTCACTTCCTTATATTGAAGATTTTCGCTCGTAAAAGGAACACATAACAAGTTTATCGAGAAGACAGTGGATAATATGTGTTTAATGATGATGTGAGTGAGCATTTAATACCAAAATTAATGATAGGTACGTAATTCTTGTGTTTCGAAATGTTTATTTTATATATTTATTTTGACATGTTAACAAACAAGAAAAAATACTTGCAGAATTATTATTATTTTACTATGCGGATTCTGTATGGCGTTTTATCTGGTCGAGTACTCTGCCTTAATATAGCATATGGCAGATATCCTTGTATCATTCACCACAAAACAACTGGGGACCTTATGTACGTACTAAAACGAAATATATGTATATTATACAATAGGGGTGTTCAAAATCTATATTTTTTATTTTTCAACTGGCATGTGTTTTTTTCCTCTTAGCCTTAAAGTTTTTTTGAAAAATAATTTTTAATTTAGAATAAGCCGTTGGGCCTTGAAATCTCTAAACTAGGTCTAATAATTCGGCTCGTCAAAAATTGATATTTTCGTGAATCGAGAATTAAGAACCTTAACCCTCCGATTGGTGACAAGGTCTGTAGCATTTTGTATGTAAATACTTGTTTTTGTTTATGTACTAGGAACCTGTCGTTACATGTATTCCATAACAATATCATGCTAAAGCGATTAAAAAAGGTTTTAGATCGATATGAACATTTTTTGTTTAGATTTTTTGATAAAACGTAGTTTTTAGACGGTAATCAGGTACAACCCAAGAAGCAATTAAAAGCCTAAATCTAAAAACACATTCCGAGCCATTTTGGCTTTAAATATTATGTCGTGAGGACATACAAATATGACATAAATCCTAATGTATTTCTATAACATTCTCAAAACATCGATAGAATATTGGTTTTGTAGAGATCCATTGTGCTAGTAATGTTAAAAAATAATGTCCTAATAACATTGCAAAATGACATCAAAAGACAGTTATTGTGTTTAGTTGATGTCCCTGTAACATCTTAAATAGACATTAATTTGATGTATATAATAATGTTTTTTTGAGAATAGTATAATATTACATTTCAATAATTTTAGATTGTTCTCAGGATGTCCGATTTGGACATATAAGTAGGGTACTTGTTATAATATAATCTAAAAATTACATTTAAAGAACATTAGTCCTTCAGTTAGTAACAGCGTTTGTTTGTGTTAACATTATAATCGTATAAAATACGCGGCATTTTGAGGGAGTGTTTACAATTCAATTATAAAAGTTTTTTGTTATAAATAATGAAGTCGCGAAAAAAACTCACTGAGCTTACTAAAAAGCATTATCGTAGGAGAATACGAGCTATATCAAAAGAAAACTTTACTTTGAAAAATAATTTAGGTTTCGCAAAAGAAATTTTGATAAATAAGTGCATCATACAAGAAGAATCCTCATTGATTTTAACTGAAACAAGTGATATGGGTACCGATAATGACTGTAATATTGAAAGTGCTGATGATGATCAATATAATAACAGTGATGAGGATTCATGTGTGTTAGATGAAACATCAGACGTGTTCACCAATGAAGATCTATTAAATGCCTTGTCAACATGGAGCTGCAAGTACAATGTTTCAAATCAGTGCACAAATGCTTTGCTTAGTATTTTAAAAACCGCAGGACATAAAGTACCACTTGACTCTAGAACTCTCAAGAAATGCGTCAAAACTGCCATTATTGATAAAAATTCAAGTGGTTCTTATATTCACTTTGGACTAAAAACTAATATAGTTAAAATATTAAAAGAAAATAAGTTGAATTTTTTTAATTTATATTTAACATTAAATGTTGACGGCTTGCCTATTAGTAAGAGTAGCAATAGTCAGCTATGGCCGATACTATGCTACTTTACTGATGATGAAAGAAAGTTTATATCGCCAGTTTTTTCAATTGGAATCTTCCATGGATACTCCAAACCACTGCTCGAAGACTATTTTACAAAATTTATAGATGAGTACCTATTATTATCTGATGGATTCGCATACGAAAATAATATTATTCACATAAAAATAAGAGCTTTTGTATGTGATGCCCCCGCAAAAAGTTTTTGTACAGGTGTGAAAAATCACAATGCTTATTTTGGTTGCAGCAAATGCACACAAGAAGGAGTATACATAAACAATAGAATCACGTTTCCAGACACCAATTCTTTGCTACGGGATGACGAAAGTTTTAAGAACAAGACATACGAAGACCACCATAAATGCGTTTCTCCATTAGAACAGCTTAATATTGGAATGGTTTCAACATTTCCATTGGATTATATGCATTTAATATGTCTCGGTGTTATGAAAAAAATTATTGGGTACTGGATGTCCGGAAAGCTAAAGTGTCGTCTATCAACAACAATGGTAAATAAGATTTCTTTGAGGATATCAAACATTTCAAGATGCCTTCCCATTGAGTTCAACAGAAGATTGAGGCCATTAAACGAATATTCCAGATGGAAGGCAACAGAGCTTCGGACATTTTTGATTTATTATGGACAGTTTGTGCTAAAAGATATTTTAAATGATGATTTTTATAAACATTTTTTACAACTTAGTGTAGCTTGCAGTATAATAATATCACCAAAACTATATTTAAAAAAACATATTGCAAAAACATTGCTTTTAAATTTTGTTAAAATTTTTAATATTTTATACGGCAATGACAGTATGGTATATAATGTGCATAACCTCATTCATATTGTAGATGATTCTGAAATTCTGGGTCCTATAGACACGTTTAGTGCATTTATATTTGAAAACCATCTGGGAAAAATTAAAAGACTCGTAAAACATGGTAATTTGCCACTTCAACAAATTTCAAACAGAATTCAAGAAAATCAGAAATTTGCATTTGAAAAAAAAGAGAATCCCGACATGTATCCAAATTTAAAAGGAAAATTCTTTTCAAAAAAATATAATCAAATACAATATAAAACGTGCAACCTCTCTGAATTTAAAATAAAAACAAACGAAAAAAACAATACGGTATTGATGAAAGACGGAAACATTATTGCGGTTCAATATTTTTCCATTGATGAACATAAAAAAATGTGTTTACACGGATTTCTGCTTATTAATAAACGAAACTTGTATGAACAACCACTTAAATCTGAAAATATCGGTACAATAATTGGAATATTTGAAAAAAAAATTAAATCTTTTTTCGTAAACAACATTGCCGGAAAATGCATAAAATTTGATATTAAGAATGAATTTGGGGTGTGTGCATTGCTTCATAGCATTAGTAACTAAAATAAATAATAATTACAAATAACATACAAAATGTATGCCGCATTGTAAACGCTCCATAGAAACATATTATTTGACAGTAGTACAGTGTTATACACACACACAACGACAGTCCAAAGCGGAACGGGCACTCTGCATACATGAATAAATGCATAAATTAAAAACGTACAAACAAGTGTAAATGATAAATGTGATATCTGTGAAATTATTGTGATATTGTGAATTAGAAAATAAATATTGAGTGAAAATATGGCGTATTTAGTAGGAACCGATAATGACCGCGCAGTTTTTGTGGCACCATTTTCATGGAAAAAACAGCAACATCTGTATTATGGCCTCCAAAAACAGCAAAGAATGTGGAACACTTGATAAAGTCTATGGCGGAACCAGGCGTAGGTTGGACACAAATCCCATGTACTTGGTCAAATTATTCAGCTCGTAAGTCTAAAATTTTCTATATATTTTAATTTTTAATTTCAATATGTTTTATACATAACCTTTAAAACTTGATTTTAATATGATATTTTTTAGTACGTATTTTGATGTACTGTACAGAAAACGACTATTTTGATTTTTATTGTTCATATTTTTATTATTATCAAATTATTTTCAATAGAAAAGTTTAACTACCTACGATTTTTATATCATTTTAAAAGCATATAAAGTGAGATAATTTTTTTTTAATTCATGGTTTTTTAATATTACAGAATCATATTCAATGGCAATGAAGTACCGAGATTTGAGAATCGAAGAAACCGAAACGGAACCAGAGAACAATAATGCTCAACAAAAAATTATAAATGCACAGGAGTTGGAGTTTACTGATATGAATGAGGTGTTTGAAGACGACGCATTTAACCAAAGTATTCGTACATACATACATATATGTTTAAAAGAATAATTAAAATATTGAATATTTTGCAGGAATTGTTACTGGAATTTCCGGACTGTCTAATTGGGAACTTCCTCATGGTGTAATTACACCTTCTAAACAAACCGACGTATATTTGGAACATAATACAGTAGCAAATAGTGTTGGTAATTATAATTAATATAATTAATTTAAATGTGTTATAAATACTTGTAATTATGTTTTATATTTATATTTATATTTTATATTTTATATATATATTTAGTTCAATCTGAAACATCAAACAAATATTTGGATAACAATTGCGAATCATTGGACGATGGCGGTATTCCATTAATAAAAACTATAGGCATAGCTAATACAGAGAGTACTAACACTAGGAATCTAATAAGTGCAGACAATATACAATCGGATAATTCATGTCCACGCGAAGGTACTTTTATTCAATATTTGTGAATGCTATCAATAAAAAACACACACATGCATAAACAATAAATATACTAAATATATATATTTGTATTTCATTTTCAGGCAATGAGTCATGGCAATATCAGTATAGACTTGATGTAGAGTATATCAAAGCGGGAATAGAATCGCTTAACTTAAAAATGGATGCCCTTCAGGGCAGTCTCAAAAAGAATTCGGAACAAATTGGAGACGATTTATTGCCGGATTTTCCTCTTTGCACACCTGTTGATTTCTCAAAATTTAATGATAACTTAAATAGGAAGGATGTATTTGATCAGATGGTAAGGTTTATTTATAATTGTATATATCATTGTAAAAACGTTTTTTATTATTTTAGCTACATAAATTAAAGTCTATTGGTGGCAAAACGCCTACATTGATTATCAGAAGTGTGATGTCAATTATAATTACACCTACCATTGCACAAACATACACTTGGCACGGTCTTCGTGGAAAACACGCATTCAAGAGCTTACCTGTCGCAAAATGCATTATTGCAGCATTTGCAAACACAACATTAACAGAATATGTTATTGGGACTGTGGTTGGCGATTGGCTTCGTCATGCCAATGATAAATTAAAAAAGAATCAAGCCAACTAATTATATTTTCTGCCATTATATATATTTAATTATTGTTAAGGTATTTATTATTAGTAAATACAATATAAAATGTATGTATTACATACCTGTACATTGTACACGTGGTAAAATACCTGTCGCAAAATGCATTTGTGCAGCATTTGCAAACATGAACTAACAGTATATCTTATAGGTTGATGATGATAAGCTTTATCATAACAATGAATAAATGAAAAAATAATAATCCTATTTATAATACTTTTAACACCTTATTATTAAAAAATAAGTAGTTTTACTATTAGTACATATAAATATACATACAATTGAATTAAAACATATCTGTACTAAATGTAATAAATATTTATTTACAATTAAAATAAATAGTATTTTAAAAAACCTTTTTTAAACCAATATTTGGTACGGATGTCTCTGTTAAACATTTATAGGTAAGTAAAACTAATGTATTCAAATGCTATTAAGAAGGTCCGCTAAGACATTCGTCAGTTAAAACAATATTCTAAGAACAACTGTAGAATGTCTATATTGAACAATAAAAGCATTTCGATTTGTTCTTTTAATGTTTCCACGATGTCATTCAATAACATACATGACCGTTTCATATATCCGTAAAACATTCTTAGAATGTTCATATAGGCTATTTCGAAAAATTTCAAATGTACTTTAATAACATTCTCACAACATTCTCACAACATTAGCCAGTTTGTCATTTTCATATTGACACTACTGTTCTCAGAACAACAAAATCGTATGAAATGGTTGTTCTCAGAACATCTATGTTTTTTTTGGGTGGTCTTTAGCGGTCGCATAGAATGTTCTAGGATTGTCATTTGGCTTTGCCTATCGACATCTAATTTTTTATAGAATGTTCTCAAAACTCCGATTGGCGCTTATTTGTTTGTTGGGAATCCTGTAGAATTTGTATTCATTCAATAAAATGTCGTCAAAATTTCAAATAAAACTATTATTGCTTTTTTTAAGTTAATCCTATAGATCCTGGATGCGCAACCAACAGCCTACGGTTCCTGATGATGAGGGAATGGGTGACCGTCTCACAGAGACTATTTCAGCACGTAGGCCACCAGAATGGCCCATTGTTCCTACTTTCGTATAATCTTTCGGCACTATATCGTCTTCCATATAATATTCCGGGTCGCATAA
>JAAAKO020016846.1:0-16018 GCA_010015015.2 Bolitophila cinerea
TCACGTCAATTCGATTTGGGGGGGGGCAGGTTCACGGATCTGCATAATTAATATTCAAGAGCAACCAAATTTATTTATACTTGTGTGCGTACTTTTATTTCTGTTTTTGGTTATTAAATATTAAAAAACATTTAAAAAACTCACCACAATCAAAAATTTATTTTAAAAAAACGATCGTTTTTATAAATATTTTTAAAATTTATAATTGAATTGAAAGCAAAAAATGGATAATTTATACTCTTTTTAAAAAATATAAAATAAATGAATTTGAACGAAAACCTTTAAACCATTAAAAATGTTTCTTCATAAAAAGTATATAAATAAATAAAAAATACTGCACAGACATAATAAAATATTCCATATCTTCCATTAATTTGTTTTAAAATAAAATAGTTTTATGAAGTTTAAAAATAAAAATTTTGTGGACTATTTCGTTTTCAATCGAATTACTGCATAAAAAGCGAAAAATCATTTGTATGGGATAATTCGTTGACAAATGAAATAATTCATAACATTTATGTTCAATTATTTTTATGGAATAATTCGTATTTCAGTTTATATACTACTTCGTTTTGAAACAAATATATAAAAAAAAACTTTTTTATGTGGTAATTCGTTTTTGAGTTTATCAAATAATTCTATTTGAAACGAAATAATATATAAAAAAGATATTTTGACATTTCGTTTTAATCTATATCTATTTCAACTACGATTTAACTGTATCACACTTTTAATTTCTATCCTCTATATTTGTCTCGATTAAGATTAATGATACAAGCTCTTATTATTTGACACTAATGTCGCTTCATCCTTTGCAGATCCGCCTCTTTTCTTTTAAAAAAGCTCTCTGAAAATTAGGCCACATCCTTCTTTTAAACTATAACTCACTATTGATCTTTTTATACAATACTTTCTATGTAACGCTCTAGCGAATTAAAAGTAATATTCTCCAGTATTTGGATGAATATATTATTTTCATAATTTCATACGTAAAAAACGTATTTAATTCCATATCTTAAAATATAAATTGTGAATACCTAATAAATTAAATGTTATATTGTTACCACTGCTTTATCTCAAGATGTATTTTATAATTTCCTGCAAATAATTAAACAACAATAAAGTATATAGAACAGTTAAAAAAATAAAAACTAATATTTAAAAAATACACTGCATGTACGTGTGAGTGTTTTTGTGCAAATACACCAAAACAATTAAATTGGTTTAAATATATAATTTTCAATTAAATTCGTAAAGTATAATCAAGCACATTTAGTATACATTTATAAATATTTAATAGTGAAAAACACACGCGGAAAATGCATATCACACGGAAAAAATATACATGAACACGTTTAGAAGAAAAGTCCAATATTAAAGAAACTATTGCATATATTAAAAAATTGTACATACACAATTACACATATATATATATAGAATAATATATTAAGTATATAACATTTTGTATGTAGTAGGCTTTCTGTTATATACGACAAAACATCAAACAAAAGTGTATACACACAATAATATATAATATACTTTGGAAATAGAAAATTGTGTGAATTTTATAAGTTGTGTGTGTGGGTGTGTGTTTAAGAAAAGTGGTGTGGGTGTTATGTGTGTATGTGATTTTGATTGTGATTGTTTGAATAAAACATAGCGATAAATAATAGAGGATAAATTGTAGAGAGAGCATTTTGCAAATAAGATCCTAGCGCACAATATTATACAGGGTTGTACATAAGTTTCTATATAAATTTATAGAAAACAGAGTTTGCCGAAAGGTGTTGATAGAGTATTACATTTAAATACCTAATAATAGAATAGCAGAGAAGAAGAATATATAGTTTAATTTGTGTGTTGGTGGTGGTGTTGGCGGGTGGTTGTGGAAATTAAATCTATATAGATAATATAGTGAAAAATTGAAATTGAAGTTTATAGTAGAATATAGCATTTAGTTTTGTAATAGTACATTTAATAAATGTGTTGAAAAAAAAAATAAAAAAAAACAAATTCAATCTGTTCGGCTGTGCGTAGAGTAGTTACCTGAACACTTTAGCCCTTGATGGAAGAGGCCGTACAATAAGGAGCCACAGTGATCACAAAATGCCGGACTTGAGTATGTGAATGGTTGGAATTCGTGTTTGGTGCGAGAGTCCTAAATTGTTTGTTGGTGGTTTAATTTGGAAAAAAGGATTTGTTTTTTTGTTAAATGGCTCTGTGTATTAATTACGGATCATATTTGTGCTGGGTTGATATCAAGAAAAATAGAAAAATTTAAAGAATTCCTTATGTTTTTTTCTGTATCTTACTTATTGTAGCCTAAACTTAAAAATAATTAAAATTAAATACATTCATATAAAATATGCGTCGTAAATTAAGGAGGATTCATTAGGAGTATTTAACACGAAAATCAAATACAAAATTACACTTCAATGTATGTATTTAAATAATATTCACATATTACGGTGCGTATCGTTTATAAAGTACATTGTGTCCCCAGGGCAGACAACGCAAAACACTATATATATATTTAATGTGTACACAATTAATTTTAAATACTCTGTTATTATACTCCATATGTACTGGATAATTGCTAGAATTATAAAATCGACCTCATTTTGTGTTCATAACTGGGCGTTTACTCTCTCTCTCTATTTTGTATATGAGTGGTGTTAAATAATAGTATTATTCAAAAGACTTAGAATGTCATTGATTTTACATCGTTTAGTGTAATACGCTGTTTTGTGTTCTCTTGTCGTAAAATATATTAATCATAAAATTATAAATTTATGTTCATGTCTGTAATTTACATAATTTTGACATAATAATTACCAAGCTAACAAGTTCCAGTTTTACTCTGAGTTATCGATTGTGCAGAAATATATATATATAAAAAAAACAAATTGTAGTACCGTAAAAAAAGGTTATTGGTTCGATAATTGAAACCACATTAATATATGCTAATAAATTAATTAGATAAAACAACAACTGCTCTTTAGGCAGCAGGACAGCTTTAAATCAGTAGTTGCCAATCTGAATGCTGCCCGTTAAGGTATTTTTTGCGGCCCGGAACATGATTTTTCCTCGGATTTTTCTATAATCCATCCATAACTATTTTGGTAATTTAAAACCCTCAAAATTTTCAAAGTGAGCTTATCCATATTCATAGAAAATAAGTATAAAATAGAAAGTGATTTGCCCTTCGGAAAAAACTGACCAATTTCTAAGCTAAAAATGGCCCGTGGAGGGATTTGGGTTGGAAAGCCTGCTTTAAAAGAACTAACTTTTGATTTTTTAAAGGCTGAAATAGAAAACAAGAAATAAAGTTCTGTTTCGGGAAAGTGTGCTGTATAAATATCAACGATATGAAACATAATTTATAGATAAGTCAAAATCCAAAAGTGAATGTGTGCCCAGAGACCATGGTATGAAAATCATATCACCAACATAACTAATCAAAAGTCTTGATTGATGAAAGTCGGAAAAGCTGGGTGAGCGAAAACTGAAAATCACCCTAGAGACATACAGGCTTACTGAAATCAGTAGTTTTTGATCAATTAGGCTGACCACGTAACCTACAATATTTGGTGGCAAAGATCCAGAGTGATAGAACGGCTATATAAAAGATCTTTAAAAAATCTTCTCTAGTTCATTATTGGTGAAACATTGCATAAGCATAATTATGATTCAACGAATATAAGATAACATGTTATTTATCCATTTTTGGTGAAATCCAAAGGATTAAATATCATCCCTACCGTCTAAGCTCGCATTTTTTAATATTCTTTGAAAATGATTGTTTATTTTAAAGGTAAAGCTTCTTTTTAACCTCTTTTATTATATTACTAGTCGCGGTCTTGGACAGACTGACTTTGGTGAATAATACGCAATAAATAATTTCTAATTCAAAGAAACCATCATTGAATTCCGATGTTTTTTTAATTTTTCTGGATCCGCCAATGGGTCTAGGCATAGAAAGAAAGTTCTAGCTTGCCTACACGTAAGAAGAGACTTTCATTGTGAAGAATGCATTTCTTGAATGCAGTTAAATAATTCAGTGTGTCTATTTGCACGTGCGATACCAAGCGCCGGTTCGGGACCTATTGTAGTTGAACCCTTACGGGCTAGCTCATCAGCCTTCTAATTTCCCTCGTAATCGGTATGATCCGGTATCCATATGAGTTCGATCAGTCAAAATCAATTTTGAAATAAAATCTATTGTTAACGCATTTTAATCCGGCATTGCCGATAATAGTAGCATTTGACTCATTATCATATGGAATCGGCTCTGTAATTATGCACGAAGAAGCCAATGACAAACGAAAAACAATATGCCACGCTTCTCGAGCACTTACTCCTGCTGTAAAATCATACAGCCAAATAGAAAAGTAGTATTTAGAATTAGTTGTAAGGTTTCATCAAATGATATATGAACGAAAATTCATCTTGCATACTGATCACAAGCCACTACTAACAAATTCGTTAACCACCTCAGCAACAATACAAATACTACAAGAAATATTTTATTGATTCAAATACCTGCCACACTGGTTTCTGATAACGGCTCACAGTTTTGTTTCGGAGAATTTTAAACTTTTCTGCGATATAAACGGCATTCGACACATGTTCTCTCCAGCGTACCATACACAATCTAATTGACAAGCCGAAAGATTGTTGGACACCTTGAAACGAGCTTTAAAAAAGATTGGACGGAGAGGGGATAAGTTTAGGATCACTACAAACATTTTTACTTAAGTACCGGACAACACCAAATGGAAAACTCTCCTGCAGAGACAATGTTTGGTAAAACAATCTGCACAACTTTAGATCTACTGCGACCAAACAATGTATTATCTGATAATCGGAACAACGAGATGGAGAACCATTTTAATAGACGTCATGGTGCCAAAGCCTCAAAATTTAAAATAGGCGATCCAGTATTTGCGCAGACATATAGCTCTAACAAAACATATTGGACCACATGCGTTATCGTTGGTCAACAAGGAAAAGTAGTATTTGATGTTAAATTGGACAACGAAAAACAAATTCGATCACATTCCAACCAGATGCGAAAACGGTGCGAATTAAACAGACCATCTAAAGACACTCTTCCACTACCGTTGGACATCGCAATGCAATCCTTTGGAATTCTACCAGAACCTTCAAAAGCTTTACCAGAAGAAAACATTTTAAATAACAGCAATGAAGACATGCCTTTAGAAAACGAACATACTCCTCAACAACCTCAGATTCCGCTGATACCAACGAGATTAGTTCGAACACGCAAAGCTCAAATCCGATTTCAAGACTACGAGATTAATGACTCTTTGTAAGAAGGAGAGGTGCTGAGAACCACTGAAATACACTATACACATACACACAACACATATATATAACATGTAATTTTACATACAATAACATAGTACATGACACACAATTACCGGTCAGACTGAATACGACCGACTAAGCGAAAGCATACATATTGAATTACCTTTAACTTGTACTCTGAATAATAATAAACCTTTTATATAGTTAATTTCAAGTTTATATTTTTTTACCAACTCTACCGTGTGCCCTCACAACAATATTCCACTTTTTTAAACAATGATCGTTCTTCATTGTCGATTCATCATCTCAGATACAAAAGTTAAAATCACACTCTACACATAAATGCAGAACAACAGAAGCCAACCGAGAAAAGCTGAAAAGAAAGAAAACTCTGAAAATTAAAAAAAGAAAAATACTAGGACTGGTGATAGGACTAGGACTAGGGATAGATAAACCCTTATATTCGTATTCGTATTCGTATTTGAGACAAAATGGTTTAAATGTTGAAAGTATGGCCACACTAAACACTAATGCTCCAATGGTCCAGACAGAGTAAATCTATGCCTAAAATGTTAGCAAGAAGAACACAAAGTGATACATTGTACAAGTAAACAATATTGTGTACACTGTGTGAAGAGGGACATTAATCATCATTTATAAAGTGCTAAAAAAATAAAACAGATAAGCGAGAGACAACAAACGTACAAAATGACCAATACCATCAAGCAACTGCAGATAAACCCAAGCAGAAGCCGACCAAACAGTCTGGATGAAGTCGGAAAACGAATTAGGTTGAACAAAGAAAGTACCATCGGGTGACATGGAGTACGGATAGAAGAGGCTTAACAGTGACAAATTGGATGGCCGAAAATGGGTTTATAATTGGGAATGTTGGTAGTAAACCAACTTACGTTCAAGTCAATGTTAGATCTGAACATAGGCTGATCCAGGGTCTAAATAGTAGAGGAACTATTTTTAGTCATTCATCAGTAAGTAAGGTTAGAACGTGTATTTTAGTTTTTTCTGGCGTCAGCATATCTTCCATATGATTCCAATCGTCCACCAACCACAGCTGAGGTCCAACAGCTAGTTAAATATTGTACGAAAGAGAAGTTGAAACTCATTATTGGTATGGACGCCAACTCACACCATACTCAATGGGGTAGCACGGATGATACGTTTCAATATCGTAGTAGCTGAGCTTCTTTTAACGCATCTGATAAAACACGGATCCAAATTAAAAATAAACCGTGGTAGAATCGGATTAAGCAAGATTGCCGATGCATCTGCGACGATGTGAGAACAAAGTATTTTTACTTTGCGAAAGCAGACATGGACTTTTTGCCGATAGTAAGATCTGAATATAGAAATAGTATGCAAAAAGCTAAAAGAGATGCCTAAATAACATTCTGTGGTGAAATCACTAGTATATGAAGGACACTTCTAGAATGCATAAAATTCTCTCAAAAAATAGCAACTACACACACATTTTCCAGATTGTGGAGATAGTATTCTTCAGATTTCTTATGTAGTTGTTATAGACACTAATACAATTGCCACGACAGCAGAGTGGAGTGTAGCAGAAAATATTGCTACTATAGATAAGGTAAGATAGGCGATATTATCATTCCAACACTACAAGAATGCTGGACCAGACGATATATTCCCAGCCATCCTACAAAAGGCAGGGGAACCCATATTGGAGAAAATTACACATATTTTACAAAGCTGTATGGCTCTAAAATATATTCCCGAATCGTGGGGCTAAAGTGGTTTTTATACCCAATGAGGAAAAGCATCGTATGATATACCAAAATCTTTTACACCTATAAGTCTAACATCGTTTTTTCTAAAAACTTTAGAAAGACTAGTTGATAGGTACATACGAGATGGTAATTTGCAAATTATACCCTTGATTACAATCAAAATGCATACAGAGCGGGTAGGTCCGTTGAATCTGCCCAACATCAGATCGTTGGTCGTATCGAAAATTCTCTGGAGAAGAAGACCTTTATGATGGCGGAATTTCTGGACATTGAAGGAACCTTCAACAAAATTAAGTATAAAGCCCAGTAAAATATGCAGCGATTAGACATGGTATCATCAACCCAACTATAATATGTTGGATCATGAATATGTTAGAATCAAGACGTCTTACTACTACTCAAAAATGGTACTATACAAAAACAGTAACAGCAACGCAGGTTTGTCCGCAAGGTGGCGTGCTTTATCCACTCTTATGGAGTCAGGTAGTTGATAGTCTTATTGAGAATATAAATTCATCTGGATAATTTTGCCAATGCTATGCAGATGAGATTGGAATCTGTATAGAGTGAAAATAAATACAGACGGTTAGTGATTTAATTCAAAGTGCTCTAAAGATAGTAGAAAACAGGTGCAGACGTATTGGTCTAAGTGTCAATCCTGGCAAAACTGGACTTATGTTGTTTACCACGAAGAGTAGAGAAATTGACAATTACACACATCCACTGTTTTATGGAACGCAGCTAAAAATAACTAAAAAAATAAAATACCTTGGTATCATACCCCACAGTAAGTTAGATTGGAAGAAACACGTCGAGAACAGGATTAATAATGCTAGCAGATCATTACGGCAATGTCGGCGAGCAGTAGGAGTAAAATAGGGACTCTCGCCTAAAACTGCCTATTGGATGTACACAATGATAGTGAGACCATCAATCTCATTTGCAGTAATAGTATGCTGGCCTCGAATTAGGCTAATATCATTTCAAAACAAATTGCAACACTTGCAACGAGTTGCTAGTATCAGCGTAAATGGAGCCACACGAACCGCACCTACAGCCGCTTTCGAAATATTTCAGGACTTACCTCCGCTGGCTCTATTTATAGAAGCAGAAGCATTTTTGACAGCTCAAAGATTAAGGAACATCCGGTTATGGAATACGAATGAACTACCTAGGCCACAGGAAGATAACACAATCGGTTTTCAATAAAACAGTCTACCTTATGCCGCCTGATCAAATGCTACCAAAATTAATTTTTAATATGGTTTTTAAGATATCTTTTCCTTGTAGGGAAGATTGGATGTAAGAGCACTTCTTACTACCTGGTGAGAATGACATCATAATCTACACCGATGAATCAAAAACAGAATCTAGAGCGGAAGCAGGAGTGTTATGTTTTAGACCTAACCTACGTATAGCAATTCCTTTGGGAAAATATGATACAATTTTCCAAGCCGAAGTCGAAACTATTTCAGCTAGTATCATAGAATTTAAAAAGTCGAATTAAACATACATGAATGTTATAATTTGTTCAGACATTCAGGCTGTGCTCAAGGCACTGGCTGCATATAGGATAACCTACTAAAAGAAATATCAATCAAAAACAACGTTGAGTTAAGTTGGGTACCAGGTCACTCGGACATATCTGGGAATAAGAAAGCCGACGAGTTGGATCAAGTATGGACATGTATGGACCAGAGCCATCAGTGTATAGATCACACACTACAGTTCGTGCGGAAGTTAGACAAGCAGGGAAGACTTACATGTTGCTCTTTATCTGCAGTTCAGATCGTCTGGTAGCTAGATATCTAATTATTGGCACAGGTGCAGAACGCTGATTAACCTTCTAACTTGTCATTGTCTTAACAAGAGTGTCTCTCAAATATAAGATTGTCTACATTAGGAGGCTTTATCATTAGCCCAGACAATATGATTTCTCTCAAACTATAAGATATTTCGAACTTTATTAAAAGAACGAAATGGGAAAATGAGATAGAAACAAATAAGTATACAAAGATCGGAGAGGCACAATTGGTCCAGAGACCTGCGTGCGCACGTCCCTCATGGGACGTTACTCTACAAATTAATCTTATCTAATATATGGTATCTGCAATATTTATAATAAAAAACCATTTTATTTTTTTTGTTTTTGTATTTTTTGTTTTTTGTTTCAAAGTTTTGATGATTTGATCGATAACTTCCCGCAAAACTGCTTAACCATAATTTTTATCGTTTTAATTTTAGTTATTTTTTTCAATTTTTTCAATGCTGAGTTTCTACCGGTATGTAAACAGTTGTCATTTCCCAGTGACAATTGTCGGCAAAATTGCGGCTGTGGAGAAATATGTTTATTATTTGCCACTTCCAATTCTCATATCATGTGACATTTCATATGTCGAAAAATTTGACAGTTTGTAGTGGGCATGCTTGTTTCCACCGGAGTTGCCAAATTTGAGTGGAACAAAACTTTGTAGATTCGTCAATTTGCCATCAAACATTTGTTTATCAAATGCTTTACAAATAATCCTAAATAGGCCAATTTATTCTAACTGAATATAAATTGTTAAATATTTAGAAATGCCCACCATAATTTATTTTATTTTGTTAGAATGTTTTATTACAGGATGGAAAAAACATATTTCTGTAAATTCTCTATAGACAAATGGCATCAGACGACATATTGTCGACGTCTAGCGCTTTTGTTGCTCTCCAACGTTCTTATGGCAGTGCACATCTTCTGATAAGCAGGAGACGGAATTCATGGATAATATGCACTACCATTCAGCAATCTAATAGATTTATCATGCATTGCAGCAATTTATTCTATTTATGAAATGGAACAAAAATTTATAATATAAATAACAAGAGCATCAAAAAGCAAAAATAATGAACATGGTTGACAAAATTAAAAGCGAGTTAAAAACGGTGACACATTTACAAAACGTTAAAATGAGTGTTTCCACCAACGTCACCATATGCTTTAAAATGTTTTCTATTTGTTGAGATTAACTTTCTGAATTTATAAGGGTAATTTTATTTGGATTCCTTTGGCTCTGACAATGTCGTGACTAATTAATCTTACAGGTAAATGAAAGAAGATTAGCCTGCTAAAATCGACAACTTTTAACCAGCTGATTCTAATCCAATAACAAATTCAAACTGGCTTTATAATTGATCCATAGAACTAGAACTCATTTCCATTTGCTGTTACGAATTATAGCCATAGTCAGTGATGATCCGAGTAGAAAAAAGGGTGTAGTTTTTTGTTTTCTATAGGGAAGTTAACTAAAACGATTAGATTCACATAGACATAACATTACTTTCTGACTCTAAGTCAGTTTGAATTGTTTAAATCTAGAGGAATAAAATCGTAATTCATAATCTCCATGTTGCATTTTGTGGTATTAAACGCTTTATTATAAAAATGCATTTTTAAAAAAATGTTTATTAGAAAAAGTAATGGGAAATGATTGTTTGCTTCATTTTAATTCAAATATGTTACACTCAGAATTAAAAATTGGTTATCAATCAATTTGCAAAGTTTTTTTTTAATTTGTTAATACCTTTACATTTTGATGTAAAGGCGTTAAAATTACAAAAAATATCAGAAATGTCAATTAAATATTTCCGTAAATCAGTTCATTCAAAAAGTGCAACCATAAGAATTTCTTCTGTACATCGTTTTTATGTTTGTTGTATTTTCTTTGGGTAATCAACTTGCGTGAGTACAAAAAACGACAACACTTCCATCAGTAAAAAAATATAAATAAATATTCTCTCGTACTTATTACACTGTACAATATACACCTTAAATAAAACAGTTTTCAGTGCAACCAATACATACATGTATATATACTGTATTTTGTATATATGCTCATCCACAATATAAACTCACATTCTCACGCAAGCGCGCACACATATATACTATACATAAACACACACACACACTCACCACACAAACATACACACACTAATACACTCTTTACCAGTCTTAACCATTGAACGATGTTTCTGCCGCGCCACAGCCGAAGAAGTGGGTCAACGTATATAAAGTAAGTTCAAGGCAACTTTGCGTTTAGACGTAAGAAACTTCTTGTTGGAATAACACCGCACAGTGAGAGCTAAAATATATATCTGCAAAGTCAGTAGTACGCACAAGTGAACAAGTGATAGCTTACAAAAAAGAACAGCCCAAAGTTAATTCGTGATCTCGCGGATATTGAACCCGCAGAAAAACACACACACCTAAACAGGTAAGAACGCAATTGCTATAATTGATTTTTGCGAATTATTTTCATTGTGAAATTTCGTGAGCGTGAAAAAGTGATATTTGTGGATTATGAAAGAAAGTTATTTTTCATTTAGTTTTGTGTGAATTGTATTTATAATTTTATTGTTTAATTAGATAGATTAGGAATTTTGAATATATAAATTCTAAAAAAAAATTGCAGTATAAATATATATGATTGAAAAATCAAATTTTTATTTCTAAAATTTAACGAATGAATGATTTACTTTAAATTATAAACAAAAGACTTCAAGCGACTAACCATTCGGAAACATGTAGTTATACATTATTATATAAGTGAGAGTTTTATTTAATTCATAATTGTAATTAATTGCAAAACAGATTGTAATTTTTTTTTTTAAATAAACTTGTATTGCTTAGTGCACAAATAATTAACATACAAATGTTTAAAGACATAAAGCAACGAACCAATTAAAACATACGTTTTTTGTATTTTTTCTTTTGATACCACAATAGCTGACAATTTACACTTTTTAAATTTAATCATAACTCTGTAAATTATAAATATAATGTCTCCTGTATATTAAAACCTTTTTTATACTTTAAATCAAATACTGACTAATTTTAGTTTTGCTAGTTTCCGCATCATGGTCGAAGCGATCACATATCACTAAATACTATAGAATAGTTATAAAATAAATAATAGATAATTTATAATACTAATTGAATTATTGAAACATTCATCGAATTATATTACGATCTCAACATATTTAGTAAATTACAACCGCGATAGAGTAAACTAAATCCTGGAAAACAAGAATAATAAAAGTATTCAAGAATTAGTAATCAAATCGGCTTGCAAAACCTTTTGATCATGATCATTGTTAGTATTTATTATAATGTAAAAAAAAGTTTTTATCGACATAAATCTACTTCCCTTACAAGAAAAATAAAGCCATAAATTCCAAATTTTGTATATATGATCATTATTGAAAAATGCAATAATGATCATATATACAAAATTAATCACCCAAATTATATTATGATCAAATCTCATGAAGAGGTTTATAATCGCTATCTTGAGTTAAAAAAAAACAATTAAATGCGTTTTTTAAGAATCTTCAAAAAAATATGCCATTATGATATACATATATTTACGATAAATAAAAAAAATATGCAATCGACATGATTCAATACTATTTAGGAAACTTTTCTGAACACAAATATTTGCTAGAATTGACATATGTATCGATCATGAACAAAAGACTAAAAGCGACGAACTTTTACAAACATTTTAAAAGTCTTTCAAGAACACAATTTTGCTTGAGAATTTATTTCTGACAAATGTAGAACAAAAGACTAAAAGCGACGAATCAATACAATAATATTTTGTTAGATTTTAAATAAACACAAAATTACGCTTGATTTATCGAGTTTCTACCTATCTAGACTAGAGCAAAAGACAATATGCGACGAACCACAAACCACAAATTTAGAAGTATTTAACGTATGTTTTTTTTCAATCTAAAACAAAAGACAATAAGCGACGATCCTACACCAATTAATTCCAATTACTTCAAGATGTTAACATTCCGCCAGATTATACTCATGTTTAGAACAAAAGACAATAAACGACGAACCTACTCCAAAATCTTTGAAGTCTTTGAAGAACACAAAACATTCCACTTGACTTTACAATCCTTTTAAACTCGAATCAACTGTCTCGAAATTATCATAATATTTGCTACTCTCTGCGTACGTAAACAATGGAACTTTTATGCGCGTGCTCTTGCCCGATGGTGTGTCTTATTTCATTTCTTGTTTATCAATTTTCTTCTTCTATACAAATATTGTTGCTGCTAACTGCTCGCATACTTTTCTGTGTGCGTGTGTATGCTAAAGAAATCCAAAGCGCTTGCGCATTTTAATTGTAGAAAATCCATTAATACGTGTATACAATGCACGATTCATCAACTTTTTGTTGACATTGTCGCGCGCGCTGTATGTGTATGTGTCTATATAATATATAACACAAATACATACACACACCGCAGTAAAATCACAGCACAATGTTGGCTAAACCATCCGAAAGACTCACTCTGAAACGGAAATGTAAAACTTTCTTTTCAGTAATGTCTTCTGGTTAAATTGGTATATATATATAGATTCATATATATTATACATAGCTGTATATTTGTATATACTGTTGCTGATGAGCACGCATTTGCGCATATTTACGGAACGCGCACACTGACTCGACGGCTCGGCGGCGACGGACGCTTGGCGTCGAGTCATCGGTACCGAGCGTACCGCGGAGATTATAAACCACAATGCTTCTAAATCCAATTTCCAAGAACAATGCTCATTTTCTCTGTATTGCGCTCTGCGGCTGCGACCGACCGACGCCACCGTAAACGTATTCACAATTTCCACCTCTAGCCGCACAAGAACTCAAACGCAATTGCAATTTTATTGTTTTATTGTATTTACGGTAATCGTGGCTTAGAATATAATATAATAATAATAAAATATAATGTGCTCTTAAATTGGCCGTGCGGTGTATGCGCTCGGTGAGCCGTTTCAAGTTCAAGACGCACATTTAGATTTCGAGGCGTACCGGATATTAGGAAACGGTGCATATCCATCTATTTTTTTGTAACGGAGTTTTTGCCAGACCATTCGTTCGTAACACATCGATTGGCTTTAAAGGAATGTCATGCGTGCTGAACAAACCGAAAACGAAAAACAACAGATTATCGGCAGAATTAAATTGATTTTCTATTTTCTATATGAAATAATACAAAAGACATGAAGCGACGAACCAGAATACAGATATTTTATTTAAAGTTTATTGGCATCCGAAAAATAATAGATTATCGGCTGAATTTTTATTTAATAAATAATTTAGATTGATTAAATTGATTTTATATTTGCTAAATAGTTGGCAGTTTTTAGATTGATTAAATTGATTTTATATTTGCTAAATAATTGGCAGTTTTTAGCTGAAAATTAAAAGATTTAAAAAAATAGTAATTCTAGTCAACATCTAAAGAATCACTTCGACCAGCAAAACCCACAAAAACAAGCTGTTATTATTGAACAAAGTAAATTGAGTGAATGATTGGTCTGATGTGAGAAACGAGCAGCTTTAACCGCACATCACTTTTTATTGAATTGATTCTTAAGACATTGCGCACACTTCCTCATCGCGCGTATAATCAAGATTTAAACACACGCACACAGACAGACGCATAGAAGGAAGCTCAAGCATTCCATCGTGTAAAACATTAAACCAGAATCTCATCTAATCGCCTCATCGCTCGCTGGCATGCGCCTAACTCGTTTCCGTGCACGCGGCCGCTGCTCAGAATCCATTCCGTTATATTTGCACGTAAAACCGGAACGTTCTTATGCCTCCACTTCATATCTGATTATATTATTTATATACAGATTAACATTTATATATAAATATATATTATGAACATATATTAAACAGAGCTCACATTAAAGTATTATACAATCACGTGCGGTGATGATTACATCCTCCAAAGTATGGAAATGTATACATTTTAAATAATCCAGCGAAACGTAAATCTTCCAAACAAAATACTTTCTAGATTATAATTGTCCCCTTCTCTGCAACTCATTATGCTGCATTGCAATTATATTTTGTTCTAAAATTACAGTGACATATAATCACTTAATTATATATATACAAAATCAAACACCAACACAAACTCCAACAAGAACGCAAGAAGTGTGTCAAAGACCTCTGGGAGACAAGACTGACTCTTTAACATTAATTCTAAAAGAATGCACACGAAAGACGCACCGTCGCGCGCTCGAGACGAATACAGGTACACTCGCGAGACATATATGTACTTATATATATATATACATACTAAATAAGCTCAACAAAATTCTTTGTGCAAATGCATATATAATTATATACATATTCGGAACGACCGACGACGTGACGCGACGAAACAGTAAACATTTATTTACATCCGAAATATGGGTCACTCGTATTCTCGTATATTTTATATTTTTATATAATAATATTGTATATGTATATACCATGTTTTATATACCATTTTACATATATTATATTATCTCGATCTTGGCTGTTTGCTTACGGTATTTGTGCGGCCGGCGACGCGGTTTGAAGGCTACGCGTCTTTGACGACGGCTTGGCTGGTTCATCGAGAAAGTAATTAGCATTTGCGGATATATATATAAATATAGAAGATGAGGGCATGCCGGAGTTCTAAAGGCATTTGCATGGTAATTTACAATGTATCTGCTGTCTGCTTGACAATATTTTATCATATATTTTATAATTATTTTTCCTGTGCTTTGTTTAATATAATATTAAAGAAACGGTTATTTAATCGTTGAAAAAATTGATAATGTGTCTGTCAAATGATGAGCACCTTGTAAAAAATAAAATGTTTTTTTAAGGAAAACAAACGTTTTCTTTAAAAAATCACATAGGGACGTTTTATTCACGCGGCTCTAAAGTTAGATCCCCCTTAAAGCGGGGTTTTATTCAATGACAACAGCTTCTCGATTTATTCACCCGACTCTAACGAGTAAGAGCTGTCATTTTAGACCTCGCTCTAGGTTATATCCAGCTCTAGCTTAGGTAGTCGAAAACGACCACCTAAATAAA
>JAAAKO020016857.1:0-16015 GCA_010015015.2 Bolitophila cinerea
ACATTCTCAGTCTCAGCCAGTCTCGGTTTGATCCCATCACTCATCCCTTATCACCACTAGACCAAAAAAAAACAGTACAATACATTTAAATATATTAAATTACCTAAATTTAGGTTTAATTTTTATTCCTAAAATAGGCAAATAAATTTTTAAGAATACCATTGCGTTCAATAACACACTTAAATTGTATATAGGTATACAAACATAAAACAAATTTATTCAAGATTTTTTTTTACATGATTTGCATCATTTGATATAAAATAAAGGATTTTGGATAACTTTTAACATATTTTATTCTTATTTTTTTAATTAAATTACATCTAAAATATCGGTTCCACCTCTTGTCATATAAAAAGCGGGAGTTCTCCGATAATAATATATACCAAGTAAATAAAAAAATATAAAGCAGAAACAAATGGTTCGAAATTTAAAATTGCATAAGAGCTTTCACGTAAATTTGCAATTGTTGAGAAAAATATATTCGCATCGAAATTCATTAAAGGACCACAGGATAAATTCAAAAAAATATGAATCGTTTAATCATAAACCTTCATTATTTCACATTCAGAACCTTTATTTTGTTTAAAGATATATACAAATACAATAATAAAACATATATAAGCAAATTTCCTGAATTATTTTGATTATACTTCCTAAAAAACTACAACAAAATTTCTTACAACATCAATAAAAACACTATATTTTTGAATTTGTCCTGAAGCGCGATTCTTTCGAACGAGGTCAAATTAAATAACTTAGGCGAATTGTTAAGTGTGCCCTCATTCCACCAAAAAAACTTAAATATATTATGTGCTGCATAAAATCATGGAATATGTATAGCATATATAGACTATTATATATAACCACATACTCGCACGCAAGTTCGCAAATTCAAAAACACCTAATTATGGAAATTTAGTTTTTTGCTCTTTTAATGTTTAGTCAAAGCTAACAAAAAAACGCCCGCTTGCCAACCCGCACACGGGGCGCGCCATAAACACTCGCAGATTATCCAACTATTTGTCCTATGCTGCGCGCCTGTGTCCGGCGTGCCCTGCGGAAGGACGCCGGTTGCCGCCACTATACTCTAGAGACAGTGATCATTAAATCCTTGCGAGATGAGAACGTGCACGCGCCCATAAATGCCCCAGACGCGCTGCTCTAATGTCCTTGTATTTCTAAAATATATTTATATATAGATATTCACATACACAATACAATACAGGGTGTGAAAAATCTTTAAGGTTTTAATGAATCTTCTGCATTTGAATTAAAAATATTAAACAAATTAAATGGTCTGAAATAATAATTGTTAAACCCAAAAAACAAATCTTTTGAATTATAATCTATTGCCATATTTAAAACGTACTCGTGTACGCCCTTTTGCCTAAAAAGAATGTGTTTTTCTTTTAAGCTTGAAAAATTTCAAACCACTTATTTAAAAATTATTTATTATATTTTATAGTATATAAATTTGTCTTTTAATTTAAGAAATTTCATACAAACATAAAAGATCTAAACTGATTTTTTACGAAGATTTTTATTAGCCTCACACGAGAGATGACTTTTGGACACCCTGTATACTATATATACGATACATATTATATATTATTAGATTGCGGGCGCGTGCCCTTGCGGGCGATTCTGAAGCCAATCTCGGCTCGTGTGGAATCTCTATATAAAAAACTTATTTGACGCATTCGCGCACGCGTTAGAATTGCGTGCACGCACATCAGAAAAAGGGGCAGCTCCGCGGGCGGAAAGGTGCTCACATTTATTCACATTTGAATATATAGTTTTTTAAGTTGCTATTTAACGATAATTGTGGATATATATTTTGTTAAATTAGATTGAAAAAAAATATCCGCGTTGCCTCAGTATTTCTCTTTGCTCCGCACCACAATTACGTCGGACAGTGGAATTGGAATCTTTTGGTGGCGCAGTGGCGGCGCATGCATTTGCAGTGGCGGGTGCATGCGATTATGATCGTTCAAGGTACAAATCAAGCGTAACGTGCAAAAATAAATCATTTCCACAATGCTGATCAGGGATACGCCCATGAAAAGTCCTAGAAGTCCACCGCAGTTTGCGAGCAGATCCGTGAATCCGTACAGCTCCGATCGACGGGACGTGATGAACTGCTTCTCTTTGAAGAATATCGCGAACTGCGCAGTGTTCAGTCTTAAAGTTGGGGAAAATAGAGAGAAAATAGAAAAAGAAATTAAAATTAAAATTAACGTTGTATGTTGTTTTTTTAATTATATACCCAGATGTGTCGGGTGGCTCTTGGTTAGCTTCCAGTAATTTTGCGTAATCGTACGGTGCCTGTGACAGTTCCGTATCATAGGTGATGGACGTGCAACCGGGCAGACAATTGCAATCCTGTGTGTTAGTGTCGTTCGGTGACAGCTCCTGACGCATTTGACGTGATTCGGCTTCCTCGTAACACACGAACTTGGCCAGACCACAAACGGGAGTGCTATTGTCACCTGCAAAGAATGCAGTAAAAGTTTTGTTAAATAGTGTCATCTTTACTGTAAAATTTCCCAATTTTTTAAACGAAAAAATACATGATTTGTATTTTTTTGTTAATATTTGTTGTTGTTTTTTTATGTAAAAAATGTTAGGTAATCTTTTAGTAAAATCCTTTACCGTAAAAATCAAAAATTTATTATTGTTATGTAAAATAAAAATGTGCATTTTTAAGGAGATCAAAAGTTTACATTTTGTTGTGGTAACAATTTCAAAGGTTTACTTTTTTTGTGGTAACAATATTAAAAGTTTTCGGTAAAAATCAAAAAGTTTACATTTTTACGGTAAAAATTGCAAAAGTTTACATTTTTACGGTAGAATCGAAAAGTTAACATTTTTACTGTAAAAATCGAAAAGTTTACATTTTTACGGTAAAAATCGAAAAGTTTACATTTTTACGGTAAAAATCGAAAAGTTTACATTTTTAACGTAAAAATCTAAAAGTATAAATTTTTACGTATAATATTAGTACATATACACGGTAAAAATCAAAAAAATTACATTTTTACGGTAAAAATAAAAAAAATTACATTTTAACGGAAAATAGTAAAGTTTACATTTTTATGGTGAAAATCAAAAAAAATAGATTTTTACTGAAAAAATCTAAAAATTTACATTTTTACAAAAAAAATCGAAAAATTTACATTTTTACAATAAAAATCGAAGTTCACATTTTTACGGTAAGAATCGAAAATTTACATTTTACGTTAAAAATCGAAAAGTTTACAGTTATACATAAAAATTAAAGTTTACATTTTTATGGTAAAAATCGAAAAGTTAACATTTTTACGGTAAAAATCGAAAAGTTTCTATTTTTACGGTAAAAATCGAAAAGTTAACATTTCTACGGTAAAAATTGAAAAGTTAACATTTCTACGGTAAAAATTGAAAAGTTAACATTTTTATGGTAAAAATCGACACATTTAACGGTGAAAATCGAAAAGTTTACATTTTTACGGTAAAAATCGAAAAATATACATTTTTACGGTAAAAATCGAAAAGTATACATTTTTATGGTAAAAATCGCAAAAGTTTACATTTTTCGGTAAAAATCAAAAAAGTTTACGTTTTTATGTTAAAAATCGCTAAAGTTTACATTTTTACGGTAAAAATACAGGTTTACATTTTTACGGTAAAAATTTAAGTTTACATTTTATCGGTAAAATTCAAACAAAAAATGCAGTAAACAACCTAAAAAAAAATATTTTTTTATGCAACTTAAAGTTGATTTTTTAGGTAAAAATTAGAAATCTTATTCTTTTCAAACCTAAATAAAATATGAGTAAATAATTACTTGGCATCGAAAATGTTACACATCCACACTCCTGAATGGTATAGTTCGTCAGACACTCCAGTTCGCAGTTCTGCTGGGAGTACACTTTGAAGTAACGCAGTGGTCGTTCCATATTGAAATAGCACAATCGCCTGCGAATTATGATAATCAGGTAATTCTTATAGCAATGTCTACACTGCCATTTTGATTTTAAAACTATGAATATTTCACCTATCCGGACTGTAAGTACGCAGACCCTCCGATGTGGTCATCATATTTGGCTTGACCGACACCAGCACCTGCGTGAGCAAAGGCACTCGAAAGTAGTTGTTCTTAAACTGTGGTACCTCACCGGGTGAATGCAGGGACACCTTAAAGCCTTGCACGGGTCCACGGCACAGATAGTCCATGTTGCGATCGAACGAGTACAGTATCAATGATAGTCCGAAGTGCACACCGGCCCCGAAGACACGCTGTGGATAGGTTTCTGGATCAGGTTCGATTACCTGGTAGCCCGTCTCTAGAGTCCAGTGTTTCGAGCGAAAACGTGTCTGCGGCGATACTTTGTGGGGATTACTATGTAAAATTGAGGATTTTGTAATTTGTATTGGAACTTTTAAATAAATAGTATACCTATAAACTTCCTGGGAATTAAGACCGTTGAATGTATAGCAAAGACCTTGGTCAGTGATAACCTCGACAAAGAGATCGGAACATCTAACGTAGTCATTGCGCCAAACGCATTCATCGTCAATTGTTTGGTTAAACGCAGGCGCCATCTTTAATTATAATTAATAATACAAAAAAATATCAATTTTTGACTACTTACTTTTCTAATGGTCTGGACAACCGTGTGACTGTATTCGTTGTAATTGTCATTGAAGGATTCGTTGTAAACATAAAGGATTCGATTGACCACATACGGATCACAAATCTGCAAAAGCTCAGCCATTGTAGCTATTCTAAAAAAATGGAAACAATGGTGCAAGTAAGATTTCAGTGTAAATATTATTTTTTTAATCCTTTACTCCGTTTTAGACAGATTGCTATAGTCACCATGAAACAGGGCATTGTAAAAATGGGTGACACTTATCAGATCGGTGTCCGTCTTTGTTTCGGGACAAATGGTGACGGCCGGAAACGATATGGCCCATACCGGTGTCGATTTTTCAGCAAAGCTTACGATTACCGGACTGTTCGTCCATTTCGAGAATACGTTCGTGATGAGCAACGCACAGCCGGTAATGGACAGTAGCACGGAAACAAGCCACCAGAGTCTGGTTGAATAGAATTATTATTTTTTTTATTTTTTTATTATTATACAGTAATTTGTATAACCTTTCAACATAATGACGACGAGGCTCAACCAGATAGCGAACACCATGCACCGTGGAAAAGGTACAAAATTCTACAAAGTAGTTCCAGGCAAATTGTAATGTAGATTTCCTAGAAGATAGTTCAGCAGCAGCTACGTTAAGCGTATGCTGATCATTGCACCATCCTAGCACGGACTTATGTTCAGCGTAATTTGGTCTGTGGATGATTTAAAACAGTTTGAAAAAAACGTTAGCTTAACAAAAGAATACCTTTTAAATTTCATGTTAACAACTTGTGTTTTGCTCGAGTGATTGATGGAATTAAAGTGCAGGTTGCGTGGTGAATGACATTCCAATTGAAACTAACAATTGCATGTGATGTATTTAGCGCTAAAAATATAAACCATATTTTAAACTATTTAAATTCATGTCCTGTAAAGGTATTAATTATTCAGTAAGGTTTTATTCGATACAAAAGTATGATAATAAAACTGTGTCACAAATGCGTGAACATTTTTAATTATCTGAACATAAAATAATATACATTTGATTTAATTATTATAATATCCACATGGATATAATTATATCCATAAACCTTATTATTTAAATTGTTTTTTATTTCACGATGATTTCTCCATTATACCTCTTAAACAGCCAATGATCACTTTCTGGTATGGGAATTACTTATTTTCTACTTGCTTCATGAAAGAAAACATTGGGCCTGTTTGGTTTTTGATTGGAAGGTTTAATCTGTATATCATATCCATATAGATACTAAGATAATATCATGATTTACATAAGAACTTAACACTTAAATATAAGCGTCGACACAACTTTCATCACTCCACAATCCCGCTTTTAAAAATATTAAATAATTTATTATAATTTCCATGTGGATATCGTTCCATGTTCAATGTTAATGTCTAACATGTATATACATATTTTCAGTCGCAATAACTTGTCATTAGCTTTGCACGCAACTATAGTTTAATTTAGTTACATTTTTAAACAGGGTGGTAAATTTAGTGAAATTTCAGTTACTTCTGAGTTGATAATTCGTTTTACGTTAATAATTTTCGCCAAAAAATATATTGAATGTAAACAGTATTTGACAAAATAATCAAGATTGCCTTAAAAACAAAAATTGTCTGTCTTAAAAAAATACATATAATAATATAAATCTGTACTAACCTATAAGCATGTACAAAAATAATTAAATTAACATACAAAATTATTTCGTTATAAAAATTTCAATGTTTCAATTAAAAAATTCTGATCATTTTAACCGCACATTTTTGAATTAATTGTTTAACAAAAGTACATTTTTTTTTTGGTTTTCGATTAATTTTGTTTTGCAATATTTTAGGTGCTATGAATTTATTTATTTCAAGAGACTAAATCTGATTGTCTGCATTGTCCTCACCGGGTATTTTGTTGTGATTTTTATTAAATCAGAAAACGTCAGAAAATTGAGACTTATGGTAAAGAAAATTCTTAAAATAATGTACAAGCAGCCTTTTACTTATTCTCATGTAAATGAACGCCAGGAAAAAAAACTGAGAATAATGCACAGACGGACTGCGACTTATTCTCCATTATTCATTTTTTGACCAAACATTAAATTGGAGAAATCCTGTCCTGGTTCTCTTTCTGGAATACAAATTAATTGAAAAAGTTTTTTATATGTTTTTAACTTTTATTAGTTAACCCGTAAGAAATACCGGGGCGCTAAATTCACAGCACTAGTGGATCTGACTCACTTGATTTAAATCCAGTGTGTGAGTCAATCCCACTGGTAAAATGAATTTATCGAAGTTTAGTGAAAACATAAAACCATTATTAAACAGATACTTTTGAACAGGTTAACCCAATCTGGATAGACAAATTTCAGAATCAGCTCATTGTTTATAAATAGGACTTTGAGATGGTACAATACTGTACAAAGCCTTCGTAATGTAGATCTTTTTTGCCTTATAGCACTCCCCAGTACATCCTTTATAATAATAATGTCTTAATTAATCTTTACAAAAGTCTAAATTTATAATAATGGCCTGGAACGGGAACATCCGCAATACTAGGAGTCTCACAACCAAATAATCATGCAACACGGCAGCCTGGCAAGGGCAATATTTGCAGCATGATGCCTCTTTAGAAATTTTTTTAAAACAAAGATTGATCATGCGGACATTCGACGTGTTTGCTCATCATCAATCATTTCTTCTCTCTGACAGACACAGATAAAAACGATTTTAACTAATGATTTTAAGGGAAGCTAGGTCTTGACTTATCCGGATCTTACTTTTTTGTCAATAATACACCAGGAATTAGCTTTTTCACGATTACACATAGACATTAACTTTTTATCTTTAAGTTTTCAAAGAACAAATAAATGAAAAAAAAGTTTTTATATTTTTTATATTTATATTTATATATATTAACATATATTTATATAATATTTATATTTTTACTTATTTTTTGAGATTAGCTATTTTGACATTAATTAACTGCAAAGATGGAATTAACTCGCTATAAATGTTCCATCTCACAAAAAAAATAAATGGTAATTAAAAAACAAAGTTTTTGCTAATCTTTTACATGTTTTTTTTACTATTTTGCTTGTATTAGCAATCATTTTCATTTTCATTTTTTTGAACAAAACAAAAAAACATTTTTTAAACATCGTCCCCTTTAAGAGGAGAGGTGTGCGGTACAACAGTTGTTGCGAAGTAATTTAACATTTTATTTCCGCCTTTGCAGTTCCAGGAAGTTAATTCCGCCTTTGCTGTTCCAGCGAATTAATGACAAAATAGCTAATCTTAAAAAAGGAAATATAAAACGTATCCGGTTTTTCTAAAACCTGACAAAAAGTTAATGTTGCTTTTTTATCCTGAAAAAGATAATTTCGGAAATGCTAATGAGACAAAAGGTAATATTTCTTAAAATACATATTTCCTGACACCGTTTTAAGTTTTCCACAGAAATATTATTATTCTTTTGTCGAAATGGTTAATGGTGTACACACAATAAAACATAATATTGTTGAAATTGGACTATAAACAATAAAACATGTCCTTAGGTAGACACGCCATATACCATACAGGATTAAAAAAAAACCTATTACAGATTTCGGATTCCCTATATTTACATGTGTGGAACGGTCGTCGAATTAAAAATCAAGAACAATTAAAGATATCCCATAGATGCGGTTACACCTTTACATTTTGGGTGCCCTATATATATAAAGGTTTTAAGTGTGAAGATTTCATCTAGGTGTGCGAAACGGTAATCAAAATTATATCATTAAAAAAATGTCTGTAAACATAAGGGCTAAATAATTCTCATTTTCCATATTTATATACCCATAAACATATATGAAAAAAATATGTATATAAAATAAAAAATAAATACATGGCTTATGTAATATTTCTAATTGATAACATTTGTCCTGTGGGAAACTTATTCTTATGTAAAGATAATTGTGTTCCTTTATGAATCTGGTTTATCGACAATATTTTATGGATTTATTATTATATTTATGTGCGTTCAGATTTAATTCTGTATTTTATGAACATTAAATGTTTAAAAAAGCGTAGAATTTAAATAATGTTATTTTATTTACATTCAATGTTCTTCTTTAATTGTTGAATTCATGAACTGGATAACATGTTCTGATTAACAACATTTTATAGTCTTCTTCTGGATATCGAGGGCACTCGTTGTTAGGTACCTACTAACCTACATACCTATAAACAAACAGATATAGAAACCAGACATATTATTTAAATCAGGTCCTCTTTTAAAACTAATGTGAGAGTGAGGAAGTGCCATCACGCGATCACGAACACTATATATCGATCGGCATGGCATACAAAGTATAGTTGCAGAGTATGGTCATTTCTGCCTAGTACCAACTATACAAATACATATATAAATAAATTTTCAGGTCAATAACAAAATAATTAGTATCTTTGTTTTATATCTATAAAAAGGTCGATTACTTGTTGAATGATGAGGATACATAAATTTGAAACATATATACATTAGTTTGTAAAACAAATGGCTGATTTACACCATGATGTCACAGCAACACTATAATTAAAATAATAATAGTAATAATAAATCAGATAGAATGATTAAAACTACACCTGCGTGTAAAAATAAAGCGTGAGAGAACATTCTGCTAAAGGTTTTAAGGGCGGCATACTACAGTGATAATAGTTTTAAATTTGCAATATGCAATCCTTATAGGAAAATATATCAAAACATAAAAATAATAAATAATATTAATTTTTGCTGTAAAAACATGTACTGCAGAGTAGTTCAAACCATCCCCTAAAAGTCTTTTTTTTCGAGGGAGCATACAGATATGATTCAGTTCAGCAGTGTGGTTCCTGGTTCTCTTTATTCCTTTATTTATTGAACAGCGTATTTGAATCCATTCAGCAAAGATAATAATAGATATTTTGTTAGTTGTATATTGTTGTTTGTAAATCAAACCTAATAAAACTATAACACTCTTCTTCGTAATGACATTTGTGCACGCAATGCAAAAACTTATGTTAAAATAATGATTATAATAACAATTTTCATATTTAAATGATTACCATCGCAGTCTGAATTCCTAATTGAGTATATAATACATTTTTAAAACACTTGCAATGCATTATACAATAGTTATCGGCTGAGCGCAGGTGTACAAGTAGAATTTAAATATTAGTGGAAAATTTATGAAAATATTTCAACCTCAAATTTATAAAAATGAGATACTTTTTGGTTTTGTGCTGCCTGTGTCTTGGTCTAATCGGACGAGCAATTGTAAACTATATTATTTTGAACATTTTTGTATTTTCAACTAATTTTATTTGGTATTTCATCAGACTTTTGACTTTGACATTCTGCGCATAGACGATTTCAACAAAAGCGAGATCATCAACTACAAACTTCGGGCAGCACGCTTCAATCGTACCATCTACGTGCTGTCGGGCTCCGTGGAAATGATAGCTCCAGTTGACGAACTTAAATTTTACACGGTATAGCTAAAATTATAAATGTTGTTTTAATTTATAATACATTTTTTTCATAAGTATGAAGTAGAGATATTCCACAGTTCCAAGGGTAATAATCAGTATGTGAGGACTCCATTTAAAGTCAGCAAGGTTCCATACTGCCAATTTATGAACACCATCTACAGGAAATACGTAATGAAACCGATTAAGGCACCAATCTCAAACCTTCCATACACAGAAGATGACAAAGTGGACCTTTGCGAGATTAATAAACCGGTAAATCTTTAAATTTGATGTAAATGCATCGAATGCATCGCTCCTTTTTGCAGGGAATGTATTACATGCAGAATTACGTTTTCGATCAGTCTGTGCTACCGAAAATGTGGCCAGAAGGACTATACAAAGGAGTATTTACAATTAGGCGTGACAATGAAATCAAGGGAGGTTTTGAGATTCTAACAAAGATCACAAAATAATGGATTAAGTTAATAAAAACTCGGGTGAAATATGCACGCATGTAAAATAATATTTATTTATAATATTAAATTGGGATAAATGGTGCATTGAATTTGTTTTACATATATGTATAATAATTATGTATAAATTGTGGACATTAAATATATAGCGATCAAAAGCTAAGAGAAGATAACAGGTTAAAAAATGCAAAGCATTTGGCAGTACAGACCAAGAGTAAGAAAGAAAGTGAAATAGGCTTTTCACTCTCTAAAGCATAGCCCTACACTACTAAATACGGACTTAGATCGAATAAACAAATCACTATACACACATTTTTCTAGACGGATAGGATTAAATATTTATTTTGAATACGATATAAATAGGTATTTGTTTTTTGTGTGTGAGTGCATTCTTATATACTGTTTAGTAATAATATTTAATTCTGGAATAGCGTGCGCGTAAAGTCAATGTAGTCCAGGGCACCGGTGATGGTGTTGCCTGTTTTGGGTTCCGTGTACGGTTTCATTCGGTTGGTACAGTAGTCGGCCATGTCCTTGGTGAGATTCTGTGCAAACAAAATATAGAATTGTAGTATTTTTTTTTTCATTTGTACAATCTAGACTCCAAAATGGTAACACTTACGCAATACAGTTCATCCTTGGTGACGTATGGTCGTTCGGAGGCGGTGATAGCACGGAAAGCATTTTCGATTTCCTCATAACTCTGTACGTTCTCGGTTTCCTTGGAGATCATGAACGCAATGTATTCTTGCAACGAAACGTATCCGTCTCGGTTGGGGTCAACTACGTCCAAGATATTCTCGAACTCTGGGTCGGGTTGTCCTTCCTCAACCATGGGCAGATCGTAGCCGAGCGCACGCAGGCAAGATTTGAATTCTTGGTGATTTAGTTTGCCACTCTTGTCCTTGTCGAAATGCTTGAACATCATTGAGAATTCCTTCAGAGAGTCTTCGGACACACCCGAATGGTTGCGGGCCTGAATCTGTTGTTCCAAGTTGTGCTGCATACGCATCGAAAGCTGGTCGAGTTGATCCCACTGCTGGGCTAGGCCAACGGTTGAGTGTTCGGTGTAACGATTGTCCAAAATAAGGTGTTCTTCAAGTAGGGCACCGAGTTCTTCGATTTTCTTAAGGTCCACACGACGGGCACGCACCTCAACGGCTTTGCGACGTAACGCTTCTAGCTGCTCTTCAAGAGAGCCAGAGCCTTCCATCATCGAGGTTCTACAGGCGAACAAAACAAAATTTGAGATTAGTGTTTTTGAACAAGATTTTTTAGCACATAGATTAGTCGTAGCAGGATTATAGATCTAGAAAAAAAAATTTGCGTTATTTGCCGTTAGTTTTGAGAAAAGGGGAGTTCCGCCTGGATACTCTAAAAACATTTGCTCGCGATTTTCGTGTACATATCAATCAAACACATTGCACATCTAAACAGTCTATTTACCCATAATTATTCCAGCCCAGAATATAAAATCTACATTGTTGTTGTTGTTCGGTATGAATTAGGGAATGTAGGAAAATAAATAAGGGAAAATAGTATGTATATTTACCTTGTCTCTGTAAGCCACTGGTGGAACAGATTAGCGTGCTTTGCGAACTCCTTGCGCAGTTTGTCGTTTTCTTCTTGGCGATGAGCCTCCTTGGCCAGTTCACCGTCACGTTCTTCAATAATTTTCTGCAGATTACGCCATGTATCCTCCAGTGCTTCCATGGTGAACCAAGTGTACGGATTCGGACCAACGTTGAAGCTCTTGATCTTCTGGTCGAGGGCGGCCAGAGCCTTGAAGTCAGCCTCAGCCGATGAAAGCGAAGCCTGGAATTGGGCGTGTGCCTCGCGCAACGCACGAATCTCCTCGATGCTGTTGCAACGCACCGGATCGGTAAGATCTTCTTCGGCATTCTCAAACCACGAGTTGAAGGCTGATGCCTTCTTGGCAAACGTCAAGTAGAGCTCTTCGATCTGACGGAACTGCTCTTGCATTGCCAACAAACGGTTCTTGCGTGCATCAGAAGCACCGCGCAGGGTGGTCCAGCGAGATATTACGTCTTCGTGACGCTTGAGAATGGCAGCCGATTGTGCGTGGCTGGCATTGATCAATTGATCCTTGAGAGCGGTAATGTTGTGAATGCCCTCCTGTTCAAATGCGCTGAGACCTATCAAACAAAAATATATTGTCTTAAATTCCCTTTCTTTAGCAAAAAAAAACATCCACCACTTACCAGCATCAAAGGTCTCCTGTTTCGTCAACAACGTTTGAACGGTGGACAAATCACGTCCGAACTCCTCAGACTTAACGTAGTTCTCCTTGTCAGCAATCCAGCTCTCCACTACGTCGGCCTTCCACATAAACTGCAAATACGCAGAGTTGTCCAAAAGCGATCCCTTGCGACGTCCAGCCAAACCCTGCAAGTTCTCTAGCTTTGTCTGCAGCTGATTACAACGCTGCGCAATGCTGTCGCCATGATGGTTTCGGTTCTCGACCAGAGTGGCTCCCTGCTCGCAGATCAACGAGCAACGATCACGATGAGCCGAAAAATCGGTTTCAAATGCATCGTGTTTCTTCAGAAGTCCCTGCACGGCAGCCATTGAGTCACCAAAGTCTTCGACAGACAATAACTGTTGTTTCTCTGTAATCCAGGCCTCCTCTTCCTCGACCTGGGCTAGGAACTGCTGATATGTCAGCGACTCGTCCAATTTCTGACCACGTGTTGCAGCTAAGTTCTTTAGTTCAGCCCATGCTTGGTTCAGCGCCTTCAGGCGTTGCTCAATCTCAGGCACACCCAAGTTTGACACATCCATTAGTTTCTCGCCAGCCTCCTGTACGGCCTGAATTGCCGGTTCGTGTGAACCGAGTTCAGCCTCGAGACGCTTGTGTTTCTTCTTCAAATTCTGCACACCGGTCAAATCACGACCGTAGTCATCGCTGCCGACAAGCAGTTTCTTTTCCTTGATCCAACTCTCCTCGTCCGCAATGTCACGGAAGAACTGATGCAATGTAAGTGCTTCGTTGAGCCTAGCCTGACGATGGGCTGCCAGATTACAAATACGCTCATAACGTTCGTTGATAGATTGACGTTTTTCTTGAATGCCAGCACTGTCAAACTGACCCGAGTCCACCAAAGAGTCGGCCTGTTTGTTCATGTCCTTAATACGATCGGCATGTGCTTGAATGTCTGCTTCGACCAACTGATGTTTCTTCATCAAATTTTGCACGGACGCCAAATCTTTGCCAGCATCTTCGGAGGTCAATAGACTCTCGACCTCACCTAGCCAAAAGTCTAAATCCTTGACGGCTGCAATGTACGTACGCTGCTTGTTGGCCTCCTTCAGTTTCATCGATTTCTCTGTGGTCTTGTGCGTCAGATATTCCCATTGATCAGCGATCTGAGACAAACGTTTCTGTACTGCATCCTCAGAACCACTGCACTGTTTCTTGTCAATAAGATTACCACCCATGGCCAACACACTTTGAATACGATCAGCATTTGCTGCAAGCTCAGCCTCGAAGGCCTGGTGCTTCTGATGTTTTGACTGAATGTTAGCCGGATCCTTGTAACTCTCTTCGGTAGCCAACTGCAATTTTTCAGCGATCCAGTTTTCAATTTCATCAGCGTCCCGACTGAACTGCTGCAGTGTCTGCTCATCACCCAATTTTGAGCGTTTCTCGATCAGACCTTCCTTGAGGTGACGCCATCGTTCTAAAACCTGCTTGCGCTTGTCATCGATCAAATCCGCAGCATAGTGATTCTGTGTAATCAACTGATCGGCAAGCACTTGTAGTGCTGCAATCTTCTCCTCATGACCATTGATTGCCTTATCGAAATCTTCATGCTTCTTGATCAATGCCTCGACATTGTCTCCCTTCGAGTCAACCTCTTCAGCATTCAAGAATGCCTCACGAGCGGACATCCAGTTCTCGGCCTGTTCACAGTCACGCAGGTACAACTGCAAGTCCAGATTCTGGTCAAGCTGTAGACGACGCTCGGTCCAGCCACGTTCGAGTTCCTCGCGAGTCTTGGCGAGCTCTTCGATTTTGTCCTGGATTTCAGGGGCGGCATAGTGATTTGCCTGCAATAGTTCTGTGCCGAACTGTTCGAATGCGGCAAATGTACCGGCACGGGCATCGATTTCGGTACGATGTTCCTGTGGATTGAAATTAGTAGATTAGAAGATTTTTATAGATATAATAAAAAAACATTAGAGCATTATTTGTTATTCGGTGCGATCACGGTGGGCGTATACACTCTGGATCGCTGCATCAGAAATAAACATAAAATTGAAGAAACAACAAAAGAAGCAATTTAGTTAGACCACATAGCTGATTCCTTGGAGTATATATTGTGAATTAATGATATTGATTGATTGTGCGGTATGTGCGAGATTAGTAGACACAGAATTTGATTAACGAAGACACAGATGCCAGCTTCAAACTCTTTAAAAAACATATTAATTACGACACTTTTATTTCGGAAGCAGCTTTAGCACCTTAACTACCTGTGGAACAGCGTAATAGTAATCAATTTCAGCATGTTGATTCTACAAGAATTGGACAATCAATAAATACCCGTACAAAATAGAATGATTCCACTAGATTTAATTTAAAAAATAATAAATCCTCACCTGGTGACGTTCAATCAATGCCTCTGCACCGGTCACATCGTTTGCCAGCTCCTCGGATGTTACCAGACCCACCATCGAGTTAATCCATGCCATCAGATCACGGTAATCACTCAAGAATCGCTGTAAGTCGTACGAGTCCAATAGGCGCTCCTTACGGGACGTTGCCTTTGTGATAATCTGATTCCACATCTCGTTGATTTCCTTCTGCTTGGTGTACGTCTGCTCAGCGGTGTCCGGATGCGACTGCATTAGCCTGTTAGCGGTCTCGTCCAGCTGACGAATCTTATCACGCAAAGCGGCCAAGTCACGCTCGACGCCTTCATGCTTACGCTGCAGTGTCTGCACACTACGCAAATCACGTCCCAGATCATCGTTATCAAGCGCAGCCTCTTTCTCGCCGATCCAATCCTTGGTCTCATCGATGTCACGATGGAAACGCTGAACCTCATGCGCAGAGCCCAACTGATTGCCACGTTCGGCTGTGACCTGTTGCAGCGAAGCCCACTTCTCGTTAAGATCTTGCATTTGTGTTTGAATCTTGAGCGCAGCCTCGGTTTGTCCCAGCGACGTTAGTTGAACAGCAATTTCATTCATGTTGGCCAGACGCACTTCGTTTGCTTTCAAATCATCGTTGAAATCGTCGAATTTCTTTTGCAGTACTTCAACCTCTTCGAGATCTTCACCGACGTCCGCAATCTGAGCATGGTTCTCCTTGTCCTTGATCCATGTTGACAAATCGGCGGCTTCACGTACGAGTACGTATGCCTTTGTCGTTTCGTTCAGCTTGTT
>JAAAKO020016868.1:0-16013 GCA_010015015.2 Bolitophila cinerea
TTAGTGATTAGCATAAATTAATTCTAGGAGAAATGTCGTCTATTGGTAAACACACATTCAGATCACATTCAAGAGCTGTAAACTATACTGTTATATATAATATTATATTATGTTATGTACTTGTAATACTTGCGACCATATTGCAAATAATTTAGTACGCGTATACATAATATTTGTACTATAACAATACACAATGGATATCATATATGCAGTTTATTTTAATCTAATATATTTATAATATGAAATATGAGATAATCCATAAGTTGCACGTGAAACATGTGTCCTGCATTAAAATTAAAATCAAAACTAATTATTTTTTATTTTATATACGTATAATATATATATTTTTTATTTTAAAATCTAATTTATGAATCTGAGTCGATAACTTGATTACACACGTTGGGTCAACGACACAAAGAGTATATTTAAAGATCAACAAAATAACTGAATTCACACAATATCTAGATTGAGGTTAAACCCAAATTTGTCTCTATCAGAAGCATATTAATTTTCGAACAATTATACAATATGATCGAATGTCATTCGCTTTCTTCCTCTGAATCTGAATCATAAGACATTTTTAAACGGAGATGTCACCCGATCAATAATTCTATATATTCAATAATCTCAATACTGACAACTTTTGGTTGCCTCTCTGTTCAGATGATTTTACCACCCATTTCTAACTGAAAATCCAAAAAATACAAAAAATTTAGACTTTTAGTACAACCTATATAGACTATAAAATTATATAGAACAATTTAAAAGAAATATATTGAAAAATACTGTACTTTGGAAGGAATTGTTTATTAGTGATTTAAGTAGTATAAGAGCCAAAAATACGTTAGGACCATTGAATAAAGAAAACACAGGAACAGCAGAAAAGTTTCGCTGATGAGACAGCGCTATACAAAACGTAGGCATCCAGTTTTTTCAGTTTGTAACTCAAAAATCTAGTATGCAATTGAACAAACGCGAACAAATGTTTACAAGTATGCGTGTTTGCGTCTTAAATATGTATGTATTTCCTTATGCATATAGAAAATAAATAAGACGCAAAAGCACACATTTTTTTCGTATCCATTGTAGTACTAGATCTTTTGTTAGGACGATAAAAATTAAACATCAATTAACAATAAAAACCATGAAAGATCCTGTTGAATAATTTCATGACCATACTCATCATTGAACCAGAAACCTATAGCGTATGGAAAAACGACCTAAACCATTGAGCCAAAGTTTTATATTTAAAATAGTTATAATAAAGGTGCGTGGTTGCTTGGTATCTATTTTATAGAAACAAGGAAAGAAGCAATTTCAAACAAATATCTGCTGTATATATATTCTTCAAAATCTTTATTATATTTTCTGCAAATAACTTGAATTTAAGTATCTTGTAGATACTTGTCACAGGTATATTATGTCTGTAATGAACATTTCTTATAAATATAAAACATGTGTATGATAAACATAAAATATCTGCTAGATTTAATATTTTTCCGTGAGGTTTATATTATTTAAAAAAACTTGTAACTTATTTGTTTTCTTATTTTTTGTGAGAGAAGCACTTGCGCTAGATATTATTAAATGAACGCTGTGATGCCTGTAGCACATGCCGCTAAAATTTCACTCAAACTTCGAATCGAGTAAGCATGACTCTAAATCGACTCGATTGTTCCAATAATAGGAAGCCGCTAAGACCTTCGAGTTCGCGTCGAGTACGACTCGAGTGGAACGTGCGTACAACATAAAATATGTATGTCAAATGTGCTCTTACAGTAACCATTATCACAAATTTGTTATTCAAAATAATTATTATTATTAATATTAAATACTACATTTTACATTTTGTTGCTTGCCGATTAAAAATATTTTGCCGGATTTCAAATATTGATTATTTTTCCTAATAAAAAGGAACAAATTTATACAAGTAAATGTCTTATTATAAGTTTCCAATATAATATATTCGAGAAATTATCAAAATAAAGGATTATGTACTGTCTCGAAAACCGTTTGAGTCATCGAGTAAAAACAGACCTTTTTCGAGTGATTACTCGATCAAAAAAAGTTAGCGGCTTCCTCGAACACGTTCGAATTATTGAGTGCTCGACTCGAAGACGTTAGCGGCTCGCAAACCACTCGAACACTTCGAGACCGTCATCTTACTCAAAAATTATCACTCAAACGTGCGAGTCGAGTCTTAGCGGCTTGCGCAGTGACAGTCAAAAAATGCATTGTAAAAATCTCCTATAATCTCTTTTCTCTCTTCTTCGCTTTATGTTTTTGTTAAAAAATAAGACAGCTGAACGTGATTGCTGTTATGTACTGAAAAATGAATGATTTGTGAGCCAACTCTATGACGAAGAAATGTCACTGTCGCCATATCTTTATGAATGAGCGGTAATGTCAGACAAAGACTTTTCTGCACTAAATCTCCAAATATAACAAAAAATATAAATTTGTTTTTTTTTAAAGTTAAATGATATTTTTCTTTTTTTGCTAGTCTTTTGCTTGTTTTTTGCCTGTTTTTTGCCACTACTTTCTTTCCATTCTTTGGTAAATTAAATTCTATTTGCGGGCTGCCGCGCGATTTTCTTTTGGCGTATCGCGCCGTTTTTACTAAGAAACAAAAAGTCAATCAACATACATTAACCATTATTTTATGTAGAAAAGACTTTGGCTGACATTACCGCTCATTCATAAAGATATGGCAACTATGACATTGCATCGTCAGAGAGTTGGCTTACAATTCATAAAGTGATGGCACTTGTGTCATATCTGTGTTGGGCAGATTTGTGACTGGCGCTTGCGGCCACACACCGTCTATTTCATGCCGTCCGAATGAATGCATGATTTGGGTCTAAACACTAATTATCATGGAGCGACTAATAAAAGTTGGGAGTGTACGCACATCCAGGGATTCCATAAGAAATTATCTCCACCAAACTGTTTCAGTCAAAAAATAATGGTGATATGGCAAAATTTCGACGCCTTACGTAAAGAGAACGCGCGACGAAGTTTAAAATAAAATGCACGATTTATTGTTGGATTTAGAAAACATCCCTTTTGAATGGCGGATACTACCCATTGACATACGTTTTTATGCACTGACTGAGAATGACTTTAGGGTAATAAACCTTTGGAATGGAAGTAAGTGTGATATCGATTAATCCCTGTTATTTCCGCTTTTTTCACTACTTCGTTATGATTACGACGATTTATATTACAACGTTTTAGATTTACGACGTTTAAGGTTTACGACGTTTTAGGCCACGTTGTCATCCCGGAGCCCAGATTTTTTAATAATTACGTCGGGTTTTTTGGGGAAAAACTTATTTTAAACTTTTGTTAATAGCTATTTCAAATGGCCAAGAAAAACATACGATTTCTTAGAGATACTTTTGAAAAAACATAAATGACCGATTAACTTTGACACAGATTTTTTATTTTTTTTATTTAAAAAATACAGATTGAACTTTTTCCGACAACCGATTTTAAAGCGAAAACCGTTTACATGAATTCACAACAAATCAACTACGATATGCTGTAAGGATAATTGCAATATTAGTAAAGGGTGCCCCAGAAATTCTAAATTGAGTTAAGTTTTTATTTGATTTAAATATAAATATGTTTTTATATTAATAACTATATTATCTTCAGTAGAATATCTATTATAGAATAAAAGCCGTGAGTACAAAACACTTTTGTGTCCCGGCAATTCCTCTCTTGTTCATTGTTTCTATATCGAAATACAATTTCATATCGTATACATTATATTTCAATTGTAAATTTCATCCATATAACAATAAAAACAACATTTAATTTGATTGTCCTCCTTTTTATTATCATCCTTTACATCTGGTAATCCGGCCAAGGAGCACGTGATTATGTTTTTTTGCGCAACCGCATGTTATTGCTTTGCGTTGGGACATTTTACGCAGTCATAACAAACTCCAACCCCTCACGTAATTTATGTCGCGTATCATCTCCATATAAGCTTCTTCACGGATCATATAACATAAATACATGTTTTCCATACGTATCCGTACACGCATATGTATGTGTGTGTATGTATTTTGTATATCTATATGTATTACAAGTCCATTTACAACATAAAGCAAGAAAAATAGAAAAGTACACGCTTTTTATATTGTGTGTCTATATATATATATATTAATATATAATACAGTCTACATGTTTTTATTTTTATCGACCTTGACACCTCCATATGAGTGGTGTGTTTCTATATAATATATATGTATGTATATTTTGTATATGTTGTATATATGTATGTGAGTGTGTGTGCGGGTAAAAGTGAGTTATACGTTTTCGCAATTTTGAATGAAAGTGAATCTGGATGATATAGGAACACGATTTTCGTTTATGTTGAGGTATACACACAAAACACTGTGTGTGCCTTGGAGTATCGGTCGGGTTGTATGTTGTGTGAATTGCAGTTTGCCTCAAACACACACACACACACACACACACACACACACACACACACACACATGGGTAATCACGTCCGTTTTATCACCTTGTATTTATGCACAACCGGTTCAAATTCGGTGTACACATTAGATCGATATACTCATATATAGTCTTATGTTTATGTATATAAGGTGAGGACACAAAATGTATGCTACAAATGAGCAGCAGCAAATGCGCGTACACACAGCATAAATAAATACAATAGGAGCTGTGCACTGCCACTTACAGGTTCATTACCCTTTCATCTGCGTGTGGTCTTGTTCTATATACATATATATATATATTCAGCAGACATATATATCAGTTCACTGTATTTTAATCATATTTGTTTAAGGTATATGTTTGTATGTATATATAATATAATAGCACACATTCATTACGTGTGTGCGCTTGGAATGTGCTCTTTTGCAGGCCATGTCCCGACGCGACCGTCGTCGTGTCGATGTATTCATATGTATATATAAATATATATGTATATACTTTATATGTGTGACGTCATACGTGTGTTATAGCACTGTGTAGCACATTGAGATTGAGCCAGAGAACAATCGACCCACTTTTGCGTGCCGTTTATCGTTGTCGAGCTTAGATTGACGCGCGATGATGGGATGGCAATGTGAACGTACAAGCAGACGTATGTATGTGTGTGTGTGTGTTTATACGAGCTCGAGCGCGATTAAATCGCCGATCTCTTTTCGTATATATAATTTGTGTGTTTGTATTTGTTGTGTGTAAACAAAACATATAATAATATAGACAATTTGTCCGTATTGTCTGTGGTTAGGTATGCATTAATCCAAAAAATATATATTTCATTATCATCACAATTTTTATTTATAGATTTTTATAAATATATATTTATATATATGTTATATATACATATAAATATATATATTTCTTTGTGATATCGTATAGCTCGTGCAAGACTCAAGCGGTTTTGTTTTTGTTTAGAGCACACATTTTTTTGTTATATGCTAATTCGATTCTGTTATTATTATTGTAATTGTTCATTCCGAAATACACTGAAACGAGAGAGCCGGCAAGTCTGATGTATTCTAGAATTGTATTTGGTTTTTATCAGCGCATCGGATTTACTATTATTAACAGGCCGGCTTATAATTCCGCTTATAATGAATGAATAGCCAATCATAATAAATATCACCTATAATTTGTATACACATCTTCTACTACCTATATATTTATATATGCTCAGTTTATTATTTCGTATTAATAGATGGAAAACTCTGGCAATATAAGTAAGGATCAGTGTTTTTGTTCATATTAAAGCTGATTTCTTTGGAAACGGTAAACGTCTGCTCTAACTAGCCCTAATGACGCACTATACAGCAATATGGGGTTTTGACGAATTTACTAGAAATGCGTTTTTGTTACATAATTGAACGACTCCAGTCATATTTTTTTAAAATCATTTCGATTAGCACTTCGACTACGAATATAGCTTTTATTCTAATATTAAATATTGTGGGCTTAGAGGAAGGCACACAACCTACACTTTTTGAAAAATTTGAGATATTGATGCCATTGTGTTTAAAAATACATATTATATTAAAATTGAAAAAAAAAAATTGAAGATGGATAGGCAATTTTTACGATTTTTAACAAAATGAAATATGGAAAATTCACTGAGGGCCGATTTCTTCAATCCTGATTAAATTTTGGATAATCACTGTTTTGCTATAAGCTCGATTAGTAGATTGGAGGTAGATAATACCTTAATCAAAATTAATATTACTTCACCTTTGATTAGAGATTTAACCAGAGATAATAACAAATCAGTGATTAAGCAGGTAATCATCGATTTGTACAGATCAGTCAATTTATAATAGGATTTAAATGAGCGTACATCCTATATATGTTAGAGCCGATGGCACGCGAGAATAAGGCAATTTCATGAAAATTGCCTCATTGAAAAAGCTAGTCTAGGTCGCTGCCGTGCAAGTGCCTCTTAATGTAATACGTGGCAAACGGTTCCCTTAGATACGCCAAAAAAAATCTCTTAAAATCCGTCTTTAATAAAAAAATCTTTTTGTGGAAGTATTGATAACGTCTTATTTGTACACATCATTCGCTTCAATCATCCTAAATACCTTCCAAATGGCGTAGTCGATTCATTTTATAATTACTATTTAGTTCTGACGTTAAATTTTATCGAAAGTGAAGAAATACAATCGCTGATTAATCGCCTGATTAAGATCACTCAAAAATTACCAATTAGCTAATCAAGTGATTAAAGGTAATCAAAGATTTGTTAATCAGAGAAACTACGAAATCCAATTTATGTTTCGAATGACTTAATCACGAATTAAGTTTAATCAGGACTGAAGAAATTGGTTTTAGTGTTTTTTTGTAATCAAACATAAATTTAAAAATGTACTTCATTATTTTTCAAATTGAATTTCGATTTTTAAAATAGCGAGATCTTATAGAAATCGCAACAATTTGACCTCAAATTAAATTTCAAATGAAAAAAAGGATTATATCCTTTCCAAATTATTGAAGTATTAAAGTAAAAACGAAGAAGGAAAAAAGGCGCATGGTTCTTCTGTATGCATACGATCACAACTATAAAATTATTAAGTTATATGGTTGTAGATCGGAAAGCTACCTAACCCTCCTAAAGAGATATAAACTGTATTTAACGAACCAATACCAATCAGTGTAGCAAAAAAGAAATACATATTATACCAAAGGTAATTCTCAATGAATTTCATTGGTTGTAAAAAAGTTTCCGACTTCTGATGTAATAGACGACTTGAGATCAGAAAAATATTTTTTGATCATTAAAAATGTAAATACATTTAATATTAATGCATTTTTCGTATCTGTCTGTACTTTTTAATAATTATAACATATTGTCCACAAAGGATAAAATACTCCTATCATAGAATTTGTTTTTTTTTCTCAGGAGTGAGTTAAATGCTTACAAAAAAACATAACTGCATCATTACCGAAAAATGGCCTATCATCAATGATAGGAGTATTTTATTCTTAGTAAACGATTTTTTTTTATAAAAAATAAAATACACTAATTACAAAACATATGCACTTAAAGTATTTTATAAATCATTTTTTTATTCAGTAATATCTTAAATATTACCTCAAATAGAATATTTTAAAACACATGTTTTGTAACCTTTATTTTTTTTACCTCTTTTAATTTATTTTTTAGATAAATCTTTAAACAATGATTTCCTAGAGACACATTATTTATAAGTTGAGTTTTGTTTCCTAAAAACAGAGTGCTTCGCATGCAAAACACATGTTATTGTTGACTTGCAGAGAGATTTTTTTAAAATAAGATATATTTTCGTTGATAAAAAATATTTGTATAAAAAATCCTCCCGGTAAATAGGCAGCAAAGCGCGACCACTCTAATCGGTTCAACGTTAAACTTAAATGAAAGCTAATCAAAAAAACAGAATTGGATCCCAAAGGACCCAAGTTAGAGTCCTTTAAAGATTGTATGGAGAACCACCATGTTGTTGTTGTAAATATGTAAAAAAAGGAGTAGAACAACATATATTTTTTTAAAAAGCGAAAAATCAATAACAAGCTTAAAGAGATATTTTTTTAAGGCCACTTACTCGAGTCCTTATAAGGCTTCCGTGTGATGATAGAACCAAGTAACATAAAGTTACTTGTTTTTTTAATATTGCAAACTTTCAAGGCCTTTTACTCGGGTCCAAAAGATGGATTTTAAATGTGAAACATTCGCTTACCAGCAAGTGGAAACAAGATGGAAATACAGATAGAAATCAAGTGCGAGAGAGACATATAACGTTGCCAGCAACGTCAGTCCTGAGAGAAACGTTAAAAGTACGCTCTTTGCTGGGCAAAAATATCTTCGCATACTTTTTGTCTCTGTCTTTTTCAGCATGTCAGTGCTGAATTTGCTTAGCAGCAATGTTTCACAATTAAACCCCAGCTTACGTACATCGACCACAACAACAACAAAAACAAGCTAAATAAAGGCAAAAGAAACAAAAAATGCATTTATAGCGATTTTTTCAAGGTTTTTTTACCATTTTTTTAAAGGAATAATATTAGAATGAAAATTCTACCTTATATAATCTTGAAAAACCAATCAAATTATATTTAATTATTATTATTATACTAAAGCCACTAATTGAATGTTTTGCCTTAGTTTTAAAAAAAAGTCAATACCTACCATAAGGTTTTATTGAAAATTATATCCCCTCAAATTTATCATTTCATTAAAAACACGTGTAAAATAATTTTTTGACCCTTAATATTTTAAATACATCGACCAATCAACCCCTACAGTACATAACCCAGCCATTGCAGTCTTCTGACTTTGAGGTTCCATTTTTGAAGATCAATATATTTATTTTGATAAATTTGATATAAGCCTGTGCTGTGTTATAATTTAAAAGTCCAGATTTTATATGTTTCTTTAACAAGTAAAGCTTTAATAACCTTTTTATAATATTTACTATTTTTAAATTAAATGCTTTACAAACTACAAAACTATAATTTAATTTTAATTAAACTGTGATTCATATTGAGATTGTTTCAATTAATTTATAATTGTATTAATCTTTAAACTTTCTTTAGTGTAAAAACGGTTCTGTCCAGTTACTCGATAAAATTAAAAATAGTATTTATAGAATACTAGCAGACTATTTATAATAGAGTTTCAAAATATGGTAATCACACAATAAAAAGGGTTTTTTGTGTGTGTTTTTTTTGGTGAGCGTTAAATTATAACCATTTTATACGTCTCGTTTCGATCCGTCGTCCATACAAAAAGTAGAGTACGTAAACATTTAAAGAAATGCAAATATTTATAACTCACTTTTTGTGTGATACCCCACTCAAGTTAGTGTTGAACAAGATCACTCTTGATACCGCGATTACGCGACATACGCGCGCGGCAATGAAATCATAACAACAACAACGTCGTACTGTATCGCGCTCGAGCGCGGCCGCTGCTAAATGCATCCATTGTACACAGCTGATCTGTTGTGTACCCGAACACGTGCCTGTGTGTGCGTTAGCCGGTCGCCGTGCCGCTTACAGCGTATAAATATAAAATATACGTATAATACACATTAATGTTATATCATTTATTTACCGGAAACAGAAAAACAAAAGGAAATACCAAATACCGTTTGCGTGAGTAAAAAAGGTAGCGAGCGCTGCGCGTTGAGCCGCCCGTGCTGTGTGTAATCGATTGTCCCTTTTTCCCGTGATTCTGCACAATGATAGTTATTTTTCTATAAATAAAAGCAATTCTGTAACAGAGAGTATGATAGTTCGTTTTAATTATAATTGGATATAAATGAGATGATCTTCCGGGGAAGAGTAAAATGATAGCGTGCGGTATATTACACTCTTGTCGCAAATATTTGCATGTGGTACGAGTATATACATGTTTGCCTTGCAATCGCAAATCGCAATTATCGTTATCATCATTTGTGGCTCTTCTCCCTTTAACTATGTGAGACCCGAGATTCAACCAAATCAATTTTATGATTGCTGTCCAATTCTAAATTGCAAAACCTCGAGAAGCGAGAACACACAGCGACAGCGCATACAAAAAGCAACGCAAACGCACGTTATTATACCATCGACAACGACGAATGGGATATGTGTGTACGAGAATCCCACTACAGTCGGTCGCGCAAACAAAACAAATTCGTCATGTTTTTTCAGAATTGTAGTCTCTGCGGTGAACGTTTTTGTTTGCGAGCGCAAAAGTGCGCGCGTGTATGTGTGTGTGTGTGTGTGCAAACGAGTGTTTCAGCAACGCAGCGCGCTCGCGTGTGTTGTACACAGAAAAACCCAAGAAGAATTTTTGCCGCGTTTTATAAAATTATCATCTGCACCGAGCACACCGACAACGTCGTCGTTGTCGACGACGGCGAAGAAATATGTACGTATAAAATATTATACGGCAAACGGCACAAGCAAGCGCTCGCATACAAACTCTCATACACACAAATGTATATACACCGCATAGAGTATAATTTCTACATCGCGCGCTCGAGTCTCGGGCGCGCACACACATCGTATACGGTTTAGCCTGTGTATGGGTATATGTGTGTATGTGTGTGTGTGGTGTGCGCGACGGTGCGATGTGCTGCGGAAAATAAAGTCGGGCGCACCATTTCGTCGGCCTCACGTACACCATTCAATGCGAGGTTAGGCAAGTTGAGAATACGAGAGCTGATGGGCGAGCTCATTTCGTGCACAGTCAAGGGGAGGCCGCTATGTGTGCGCTGTTTTGCTGCTGCCTGCCTGCCATTGCTGCTGCTGCTTGGCGTTTCAAACAAACGTGTACCGTATATACAGCATACATACATATATAAATATATATATATATATAATACGTAAAGTACATACAATTTTGTGTGTGCTGTCGACTGAGTATATACCCAGCATTATACCGACATGTATATACATATAGTGCGACAGCACATTTTATGTGAAACTCAGTGTATGTGCGCCGCTGTTGTGCTGCGATATCGCGCTGGTGGATGATTTTAAATTGTACGGTGCGCGCGGCGGCGGCGTTGCGCATGTATTCCCGTCCTTCGTGCCGAGAGATAATTTTTCGAAGCGAAAGCAGCCAAAGCAGAATTATTTTATACACTGGCGCACAAATACATTTACACTCAAACTCAACCATATATATCCCCATACATATAGCGCATAGACACACTCGCACACAATGTATATATATATATATATATAAATAAATTATTTCGAATTAAATTCTATTGATTTTAATGCGTGTATGCTGTTTGTACTCGGTTTTGTTTTCGCTTGTATGGGTGTGTGTGTGTTTATGTGGATGGAGATGGATATCGCCGGTGAATTGGGTGTTTTATCACTTTAATGTCTCATCATCGGTCATTCTCATTGTGGGATACGCGCGTAGCTCATGCTCATGCACTCTGACCGACCGGCCGGCAGCAGCAGCAGCGTTTTTGCGCGTATCGGACGATTGACATTGAGAAATATACTAATACTATTTGCGATTATTGTCCTGTAACATTATTCTGTTGGGTTGAGATTGATTTGAGCCGGTCGTCGCGCCGTGCCGTAACTAACGGACACGCAAACCGCATCGATGCCTTCTCAATACCTAAGCTTTTGTTATAAATATAATTGTTGTTTGTTGTCAAATTTTATGACATACACACACACAAACTCACAGTTTCACAGCGCCGATAGGTAATTAATTGATAAATGTGTGCCTTTTTCTGACGCACAGTTAATGCGCTTTGCGTTCGTTCGTTGTTTTGCCGCGATCCCGCTATACCCGCTGTGTTTATTGTTTTTGTCGGTGTTTTTGACACGCAAACTCGAGAATATACAATATTACATGCTATAACGAGGTATAAATGCGATTTTAATTGGAACTGTATGTCTCTGTATGTATTTTGTATATATATATGTTGTGTTGATATTATTGCGCTCCTACTTTTTAGTTTATCCATACTCCGAGCGGCCGAGCGAGCGACGTGCTCAATTAGTGAAAGACGCGTATATAATATATGTAAATGTATGTTGCTCGATGATAATATATTCATATACATTATGTTTATGTACACTTTTGGATATGCCAAGAGAGCTTACTTGAAATTGTACGTACTGTACACACATTTAATGGTTATCAATGGTTCATTCAAAATGGGTTGAGAGTGTGAGAGTATGCGAACTCCGACGAAAGACCCTTTTATTTGAAAGTGTACCAATGTATACGGTATATATATAAATATAAATGTGAGAAATGGGTACTATGTATTATATGTATATATATATTGGTTGATTGTGTTAGTATGACTGGCGCCAAGTATTTAACTGTAAACGATGCAAATATGGTGCGTCTACACCCTAGAAATAATACGGATTTGGTAAAAAGGTCAAGGCCGTCGTCGTCCTTGTAAGCATGTGTGTGTAAAATGTGACTTTCATGTGTTTATATTTGGTGCGGTAATTTCGATTGATTAGGTATTTACGTATGAGATATATGTAAATAATTACTGTTATTTTATGGTAAATAAAAACAAACTGATAACAAAAAGCTAATAGCTTGTCTTGCGGCTCAACGCTGTCGCCGCTCTCAAACGCACGTGTTTTTGCGTAATAATAATGTTTTTAAGAGATCACGAGTCGTACAATGGATTTTTCCCAAAAGAAAGTTTATAGGTCAGTTCAATATAACGTTAATCTAGCGTTTTTGGTACAGTACATAAAAGCCAAAATATTTAAGGCACATAAATATGCAAATGCATACAAGAATTGAAGCCAAAGCTCGTTTCCTTACGCTTCTAACATTATCATTATTTCATTTATTTACCAAACAAACCTATATCATATTTTATTTATTTTATCTCATGTTTTTTGCTTGACGAAACAATTAAATAGAAAAATATAACAAAAACTCGGCCCAGATCTTCCTCGATCCTCGCAGTTAGTCTGATGATATTTCTAAGAAAAACCTTGATCACACTTTTGTCAAAATATTTTGCACTGCAGGCAGACATTTTGTGGACACTGAAGTGTGACCACATTCATGGCGAACAGGCGAACGACAGATCACCGACCTAGGACCTTCTGTTTTATCGGACCTTATGCTTTTGTATGAAACTACTAAATCACAAGCATCTGTACCTTTTATATAAATTATTCATTACAAAAAAAGAAAGATATTAAAATCTGACGATTTACATTTAATAAGGGGTAATATAAATCTCTTACCAAAAAATAATTGTTGTGTCACTATCCAAAAACATAATTGAAAAAAATATATGCCTCAATTACAAAGTTGCTGGTTTTGTAAAAATCCGTTTTTTGGAGGGAAATTTTCTATTACTAAATGAACTAACTGTTTATATAGTTTAATATTATAAAATATTAAAAATGTTTTTTCAATACAGTGTCTGACCGCCAATATTTCTGATTACTTTAAAACTTCAGCACCAATTATAATCACCACATTAGATTATCGATGTGCTATTATTATATTTAACCTAAAACCAATTGGTACTCCGAGAAGTATGAATTGATGCCATATCCTCTTCAAAATTCCATTTGTTTCCACGATCTATGTCATCAGCACACTCCAGTACAACTTTATCTAATACTTCGATGTAGTAACAGGAGTTCATCCTAAATGATATCCAACATACTGGATATATCCAGTCCAAACTAAAATCTTTCCAAACCTTTACGTTTCCTCAGCCAAAGTTTCTGCTTATCCGGACAGGCCAATAATATGCTGACATACGTCCGGTCTATCCTATTAAACTTTTTTTCGTTACATTTATCACTCCATATATATATATATATATATTTAAAAAAAAATAAGTCTGTTTTATCACGTTCTTTTGTTGTTTACTTGTTCTTTTTTAATATGTCAATTAAGAAAAACTAAATAATAAATATTTAATTTAAATCAAGAAGTAATGGTTTTTATATGATTCTTTTTTTTCTATTTATAAGAACAAATAACTCGCTAAAATATTATTCCTAATTTAATTCGATAAAAGTGTAAGGAGTGTAAGAATCACCAAATATTCCAATTATTATTAAATGATTAGGTGACAGGCATCTTTTGACTGGAACAGAGACTAACTAAATTTCAAACAACACGTGATTTGTGCTTTTGGATGTAGTTTCGAACTATTCATAGATCCTCTTAAACTTGCGTTAAGAAAGGTTCCTAACAGGATGTGGGTTAAATGTACAATATCAATAAGATTAGACTTCCTGGATCGTATAATATTCAGCAACAATTACCCGGATGAAAACAATAATCCTATTTTTGATCTGCAGAATCTCAAGAATCTTGCTGATGAGATTGAGGTTTTTTATGTTATGTTTTCTGTACCTTTTTTCTTATACATTGAGCACTCAAGCGAACTCCCAAAAACAAAAGACGAATACAAGAAATGTCAAGAATTTATAGCTGCATTCGGTCATCTTGAGGGCAGTTGAGTTGTGTGGAATTTTGAGTGCGTTTTGATGTTTTTGTTTTGAGTGCTTTTCTGTGTTTGCTTTGCCATCGTGTTTGGTATTGTGCGCACGCGTAGCGTCTTTGCTAATAAATGTACAATTTTTCTTGATTAGAGTTTTTTTGAGGTGAATTAAAAATAAACAGAGAATCTAAATAATGAAAATATTTATTTTCGCATATACAAAAACACCGGATATACGGTATTTTATTATTATTTAATATATGAGTACATTTCCAAGTAAAGACATGTAATATATAATGAGCGTTCCATATTCGTATAATAAAATACGGTACGATATATAATAGTATATATACTATATAATATGCAATTTCAATTGCACGTGTCCACGCGCGCACACTAGTATACGCGCTCTCGCTCGCATCGGAAAGTCAAGACTTTTTGAAACATGAACATATGCAAAAAGTCTTACGTTTGCATTGCAATGCAATGCCGTTGTAATCTTACAACTGTGTATTGTGCGCTCACATTAAAAATTATTGCGCAGAATGTGCACCGGTGTGTCTTATATGTAGCAAAACCACGTGCGTTTCGGTTTTCATGGAGAGCGTAACGGCATTAAAGCGCATTGTGATCGAGAATGCTATTGGCAATTTGTTATCGGTTTGGTTCGTATTTATATTTACTCATTTACTCATAGGATTATTATATAACGCTGCAGCTGAAGTTGTTTTTTTTTCTCGAGATTCCGGATGTTCCGAAAAGTTTAAAATATCGAGATTCGGGATGCGGGACTCCCGAAAAGACACACTTTTGTCAATTTCTTCTATGGAGACGCAACATCAAGAGCCCGCCTCAACCCTAGACGAAGAAAGTGGAAGTGGATTGGCCACACCTTGTGGCGTGGTTCGAAAAACATTGCAGTTTAAGCTCTGCAGTGAAACCCGCAAGGAAGTCGTGGTAGAGGTAGACCGAAGGAAACTTTAAAAAGAGCATTTTCCAGTTTGTTCAAACTGGTACCGTTGGCTGGCGGTAAAAGCTCTGGCCACCAAAAGGAATCAATACAAAAAACAAGCAAAAATCTCGGAACAAGCGCACGTTTGCATATGTATTATTATGTTGGTTATGATGATTATGGCACAAAACGCGCGTCAAAAGAAAAGCGCGCGGAAGCTCACTAAAATAATTTAATTTATTTGGATTGCTTGTTTTTTGCTAGAATTTTGATTGTTTTTTCACGAAGCAAAAAAGACTAACACAATCCAAGATTTTCATTAAATTTCGGGCAATTGTAATTCCGGCAATTGTCGTACAACCCTTTGTGTGTGCTCTATGTCCCTCATATGGATAAAAGGACCTAATAGAGGCTTCCCACGTATCCTATATTTTATATATTCCATTTATTTTAAACAAGTATCCTATATAATTCTATGTTTTAGCAAATTATCATATAATCCTATATTTATCAACTTCATCGCTATTTTATTGAACATTTAATGTATTTTTTTAAAAATTTAATTTAATTAATGTAATTGTTTACTGAAAAAATATATA
>JAAAKO020016879.1:1439-19774 GCA_010015015.2 Bolitophila cinerea
AAGCAGTTCGATATGTAATCATTTCATATGAAGACTGAACAAAACAAATATGTGAGGTTATGTGATCGCAATTATATAGCTTTGTTGTTGTGTTCGGATCATTAATATATATTTTATATATATACTAAGATACGCGCATGTGTTTTAAGAAGAAAAGAAGAAGAAAAATATAGATTATATAAATATATGTGTATTATAATTGAATACGCGACACACACGCTCTGTTTGTATTTATACACATACACACATACACACACACACACACGCACACACGCACACACACACACACACACACATATTCCATTAGTTTTAGCGGGTTGCATCGGGTTCGGATGAGCGAATATATGATTTTTTGACTAAAAGTCTGTGTACGGCAACTCAACCTTTGGTTTGGTAAAAGTAACCGGCTTGTAGTAGTCCTTGGACTGACCCCAACCTCGGGCGGCCCGATTGTAGTTCTCGAGCTGTGCAAGGTCCAACGAGAGTCGTGGACTAGGTGTAGGCACCGGTGCCGGATAGCTGTCCACGTAGGCGATATTATTATTGTTGTTGCTCGGTTGCTGTTTGTACGGACCACCGAAAGATGGAGATGCTGCAAAAGCAGAACTGTCGGCAATCTTTGGCAATGGTTTCGGTGCGTACGATTGCAATGCTGGCTTATTATTTCCGCCTCCATGATGTGATACCGGTGAACTGGCACTTCCGAACGGAATCGGTGAGTGATTGCGTACAATTTGGTTGGGTACGGTCAGTGGTCGACGAGTGGGTTGCTGCTGTGGTTGCTGGTAATGGCCGCCATTTGGAGATTCGAATTTAGCGAGTTTCTCGTGAGCAATGGGTGACGGTGAATATGGTGACGGTGACTGGTTTGATACACCTACTGTAACAGGGGATGGTGCATAGTAGGCGGACGCGGACAAATGCTGCTGAGGTTGTTGCTGTTGTTGATACGGAGAGACAGGAGCTGGAGCAGATACACGAGATTGTTGTTGTTGCTGTTGTGATGGGTACTGTTGTTGTTGTTGTGGTGCATATATGTTTGTGTTTTGTGCCGGTGGTCCATAGTTGTTGCTTGGAACTGTTGCTGGCGGAGGAGCGTAGCTGTTCAATGGGATCTCCGGTGGTGTGTACATATCTGGAAATATATCAAGATTTTAAATATACAATTATAAAAAAGGTCCGGCACCATTTGGAAGAAACAAAAATTAAACCATTTTTAATAAGCGGTGGATGATATAATTTAGGCAATGATTTTGGTTAGTTTATAGTCCTATGGAACGCTATAAAAGGTGGCGGGAGGAGGTGTGGCCATATGCAGGATGCGCAGGTGTTTTGGATCACAAAATACAAAAAGCTTGCCTTGTGGAGCGCTAAGTTCACTCTGCACCGTTGTACTGTCGTTGTTTGACGCACAACCCGAACTGTCGTCATTCAGACGTGTTAGATCATCAGTTATCTGATGATCCCCACCATTACTGCCCACCATCATCGACGGTATGGGTAGATGATCCTCGCGCACCTTATACCGAATAACCGGTCGCGTTTGCTTTTCGAAACTACTAATCAAATCCCGAACGGGAATCTTGCGATAGTCTTCAGTGGTTTCCCCATCGATAGCGGCAGACTCACGCCGCGAATCTCCCGAGTCCGATTGTATGCGTAAACTGTCATCGAAGTCTTTCAGATCCTTTGAGCTAATGTCTGTACAATCGGTAGCAAATAGCTGATCCTCGTACAGTTTCTGGCTAGACGCATAGGACTTGGACTCCTCCTCCATGCGACTGTCGTCGTTGCTGTGCATTTGCTGAGCATAGTCACCGTCAAGTGAACTAGTCGTCGTTACTGCTCCTCGCATCGGTGGTGGCGCCTGACGACGCTCGATCAAGTCAACGATCTCAGCCTCGTCCGAGGTTCCGTACTGGCTACTTGTCGACCGGAACTCACTACTGTTGTTGTTGTTGTATGTTGCATATTGCTGATGGTAGAGATTTGTCGTGCCCGTCGTGAGCACTACGCCATCATCGGTAACCGATGAATGCGTTACGTCCGAGGCGCAGGCACGATCGAAGTCACTGAGAGCTGCCTTTGTGGAGGCCAGTATGTAGCTTAGATCATCCGTGGCTAGTTTATGTTATGTTTTATGTTTGTGTTTGTATGTTTTATGTGTGTGTGTGTGTATATGTGTTGTATGTGGGCAATGAAGAAGCAATGGTTAGACATTTATTTACACATCAGTAAAAGCGAGTTAGACTATATATTTAAATTTATATATTTTTTTAATATGCGGAAATAAGAGCTTTGTTGGCTTACCTCTTGGCAGATTTGGTGGTGGTGCCTTCCATCCCTGTGGAATACTTGGCTTGTACGCAAGATCACGCTGGCTATTGTGATGTGCAGTGTTACCATACTAGAAAATTTTAAAATTAAAAAAATATAGTGAGAGATAAATATATATATATATATATATATATATATATATATATGTGCATTATTACATGTTCCTTGGGAGCGGCCTGGACTACGTTAGCCGGCTGGGACTGATGGTAGGCCGTCACCGGTGCCGAAGCGTACGACTCGAATTGCTGCTGTTGAGCATTGTAGTCCTGGTGCGTATCATGGAAAGCATTGTTGACGGATCCAGTTTCCAGAGCAGACTCCCACGGTGTCTTCACAAGCTTGATGCGTGGTTCAGCGTATTTTGCCTATAAAAGTATTACGAATAAAAACACAAATTTTTAGTCTGAGAATCACGATGAATTTCGAAGCCATATTCTCTCGAAATAGAGCAAGCGGAGAGACTTCGAAATAAGAATTTAGTCAAAGAATTACTTGGATCTGATCAAGCTTCATGTTTGTCTGAACGCGCTGCGTTCCGAGCTCAGTGTAGGCTGGCGTGGGAGTCGCTGTGTACGGCAGACCGGCCGGGTTTCGATTGGCTGCTGGCGTCTCGTCGACGACCCATTTCTCGGAGCGCTTGCGACGCTTGGCAAAAAGTTCGGCGCCTATAAACAACAAAAAATAAGCACAAAATAAACTATATACTATATATATATATCGAAAATTATTTATTTCGATACCTATCCAGGCAACCAATTTGCAACGACGGTTCCAATGCAACTTCTACGGGAAAAAACGGTGCAAAATGAGGTTTTTAACACCGACGTTATATAGTAACGTATTTACAACTGTTTAAAAGACGTTTCAAAATTATTTCAGTTGCCGCATTGTTCATACAGAATCGCGGTCATGCAGACATGGCAAATCCGCCATTTTGAATGCGCTATCGAATATATGCGAACCTGCGGACAACCGTTCAGCAACCTATTCGTTGCTCGCTGGTTGCACAACCGCAATGCAACCATAAATTGGTTCAAGAGAATTACCAGAAGTGCGGATTTTAAATGTGTTCGGATTGTAACAGTTTTTGTACATATGGAGTGCCAAAAATGGAGTCAAAATTGAAAATTGAATGTAAAGAATCGATTACACATACCTTTTCCCTTGGGGGCGTTTAGGGCACTGACTAGCTCGGCACAGCGATCGGGTGATAGCATGCCACTGTTGTCCATGCTTACGCCATGATTGCGTAACGTCGTTAGGTCCTGGATGTGGCCACGTGGGTCCATCACCAGTTTCAATGGTAGCTTGGACTCTTGTGGACCAGCTGCGGTCGTGAATCCATTTTCCTTGGTCTCTTCGCTGTAGCCATTGTAAGACTGCTGATGGATCTCGGTTCGACCTGTGTTCATGATTCGAAATATGAGTCAATATTTTTTTAAGGCAGAACGGTGTAAGTTTCACTGAAAACAAAAACAAACGCGGCTTAAATTGTTCGGTGGATAACATAACCAAAAAAAAAACATAACCAAAAAAATATCAAAAACAAAAAAAAACGCAATGCACATCAAAATCAGGATCAGCGATCAAAAAAAAACAAACCACACACATAAACCAAGCATTGCTCAATTATCGGAATCATTCACAATCACAATATACAATATTGAATATAAAAAGTCATTCACAACATCAACACGGAACTACAACAACAATAATACATATTATACTATACATAACATATAATATATATATTTTTAATATATAAAATATACCTTCCCCCTCGTGCACCCATTTCACAGAGCGTTTCTTGCGGTTAACATACATCGATTGTCCCTTGGACCGTTGATTGTGGACATCGCTCAGCGACGAGGAGATGCGACGTGCCAGTTCGACCTGGTCTTCGACCGTCGGATGTAATCCAGGCGTGAAAAACGCGGACGATGCGTACAGTTTTCCTGGCGAGAACAATGTTTTGGATTGTGGATTGTTTTTTTGTTTGTTGTTTTATTTTTTTTTGATTTTAATATTTATGACTTATGGGTTTCGTGTGGTGTTTTTTTTTTTTTTGGTGTTGGAGGTGTGGGAGGCATCGCTGGTTTTGTTTGTGTGTTTTTTATATTTATAAATAAATACATTATTTAAATGCTGAGGGAGAGAGGTATTTTATATGTATAGATAGAAGTTCGCGGGAAGCGTACTTCCTGTATTTTATGTATGTTTGTTTTTTTTTGGGATGGACGCTTTTGTTGCGGACGTGTTTTGAGGTGTTGTTTGCGTGTTTTCGGTATGCGTTCGGCTACGATTTGGAGAGTTTACACTAATAAATAACTCTATTTAGAAATTCGATAATAATGGAGAATATATTTATGATCTTGTTAAAGAGTCTTATAATTAATTAATTTCATGGCCGAAATGTGAGGTTAGGTTAAACTTGAGAAATAGAGAAACAAAGAGTGAGTTTTAAATTTATATTATTTAAAGGACAATTTTAAAATTAATAAGCTAATTTAAATATTTATAAAAAAGAAAAATAAATAAAAAATAATTTATTATTAATAGTTGTTTTTTTAAGTTTAAAATTTTAATTATTTAGAGGGCAATATTGAATTTAGTTGAAAAATAGTTGAAAAGAGACAGGCAGATTTTGTTATCCAAATATTGATATCGTTCCATTTTGAGCCTTTCACGGTGTCCTGGGCCATTCATCCATTAAATTTTATACGCGATTCAATTAAAGGCTTAACGGTTTTCCGATAATTGCTGTCACCCCATTTACGAAAGAAAAGAAGTATATAAGTGTATATATATATATTCACATAAATGTGTATGTGTATCTTATGTTTATTAGTGCTGTCAACCAATTCCGCCGGATAGATAATACATGTAATACATATTTTTTGTAGTAGTTTTTTTTTCGATTTTCATTTTTAATAATTAATTATTTTAATTATTCAGAAATCACATTTTTTATGTATAGAACAATGTAATATACAAGATATTTAATAAAAATTATTCGAAGAAGATCTTGCATCTAGAAAAATTAGATGATTTTTCAAGATAGTGTAAATTTTTTTTCTAAAAAACGTGTAGATTTAGTTTATCTAGAACACCTTGGTGAATTTCTCTCTAGAAAACGTGGATGGTTGTCAACCCAGAAAACACAGAAGGTTTTCTAATTAAAAAACGTGGATGATTGTCTATCTAGATAAAGCAAAAGATTTTCAATATAGAAAATACAGAAGATTTTCTATCTAAAAAAACAGAATACTTTTCTATCTAGAAAACGCAGACGATTATATTTAGAAAACACAAAAAAAAACTTTTTTTAAAACGACGATTTCTATTCAGAAAACGTAGACAAGTAAGAATATTTTCTATCTTGAAAACTTAGACGATTTTATATTTATAAAATGTAGAAGATTTTTTTAGAAAACTTGGAAGATTTTTTAGCTTGAAAACATAGAAGATTTCACTGGCAAATGGATGAGCGAACTTGCTAACAATATAATAACAAAATATCTATAGATTACCTAGAAGATTAGGTAGCCATTTGCTGGTAGATTTAGCTGGTAGTTTTGCTGAAAGATTTGCTGGCATATTTGTAGAGCTGATTAGAGTTCAGATTTGCGGACAGATTACTGGAAGATTTGCTTGTAGATTTGCAATTATATTTGCTGGTAGTTTTTCTGGTTATTTTGCCGGAATTTTTGCTGACAGATTTTATAGTAGATTTGCTTGTAGATAAGCTGGTACATTTGCTCGCAGATTCGCTGGAAGATTTGTTGGCAGATTTGCTGGCAGATTTTCTAGAAGATTTTCTAGTATATTTGCTGGCAGTTTGTTTATCCGATTTGCTGTCAAATTTTCTAGTAGATTTGCTATTAAATTTTCTGTCAGATTTGCTAACAGATGTGCTGTCAGATTTGCTGGCAGATTTACTGGCAATTTTGATGGCGGATATGCTACCAGATTTAATGGCAGAATTGATGGCAGATTTAGTTCGATGTAGTTCTATAAAGCTAATTTTTAAGGCTGTTCAGCCTAAACTGATATTATTTTTTCTGCAATAAACTTGAATTTACGTATGTTTGTAGGGTTTAAAATATATCTAATTTAGAAAACGATGAAGAACCTTTATTTTTTAGAGTAATAAAATAACTCTCGGCTATTGACAGCACTAATATATAGTGTACTTTTTGTGAGTATATATATAAATATATATTTATAGTTATTTATCACTGCTTGTGTGTTTATTTGTATTCCTCCGTACCGTTTGCGAACGCACCACCCACCCGCGTATGCCAAAATATTCAATATTGTATGAAGTGAATGTGAGTGTGTGTGTGCGGGACACGTGGGAGGGGTGGGGAGGGGGGAGGGGGCGATGATTTGTTGTGAGTATATACAAAATGTGTGATTAGGAAGCGAAGTGGATACTTGACGAGAGAGGATTTGTAAGGAGATGGAGGCGGTGTGTGTTTGTGTGTGTGTAAAAAAATGGTGTATAATGGAAAATGTGAAAATAAAGTACACTCACGATTCTTTTGTGGCAGAATTTCGTCAGCATCTTCGGCTGGGGTGAAAATCTTTTGCAAATCTACGGGTTTTTGTGTGCGGGTCGCGGGCGCATCCTAGCAATTTAAAGATATATACATATGTATGTGTTTTTAGGGGGTATTTGTATATATATATATATATAGTATATATAGTTTTTGATGCGACGATCGTAATTTTAGCACAAGGGACATTGTACTACGGAGTACAATTGTTGTGAGACGTATTTGGAGGGGGGAGGCTCTGCGCCACGACAATTATGTATGGAGGTTTTTTTTTGTTGCTAGGCCAAAAGAGACGACTTTAATGGAGTTGATGGGAACTTGTCTGGGCTTTCTTTTTGTTTGGCATAAGCAAAAGGGCTTATAAACGCTTTAAACAGCGGCAGTGAGTGATTTGATTGATTTTCATATGGTTTTCTTTTATTGCTTCTGCCGGCCAGTTCATATATATATGTTTTTTTATCCATTGGTGTCAGTGAAATAAAAAATGATTTGGAAGATCATTTTTGTAAAAGAGCCTTGAATTACTAAAAATAATACAATCTAAATGGCTTATTAGCTATTATTCATTCGGTCAATGAACTTAAATAACGTGGATGGAGCTAAAAAAAAAGTTTTTTTTGTAACCTATGTCAAAGTAATTCTATATAAAATCACGATCATTTAGTAAATTTCAATATTATGTTTTAATATTTCCTTTTTTGTTATAGTTCATTGAACGCATTCTGAGCCGAGATTAAAAGGTTGATGATCGGTTATTTGAGATGTTCTTAAGCCCAAAACAAATCCCCAAATTAAAAAAAGAACTGTTCAATTTCAATTATGACCAATTTCTATGAATTCAAAAAATAATAATCAATAAAACAATAAATTTTAGTAAATCTAAAAATAATAAACTTTTCGTTAATTTAAAAAAAATGTTTTCTTTTAATTTAATAAAAAAACAGATGATCCCCAGACACCAAATATCAAAAATGTATTTCAATATTTATTTTCAATATTTTTTAATATTTTTCTAGGGGTAACCCCTTAAGGCCGAAGGAAAGGTTTATTGATTTGATAAAAAAATCATATCTGATTTTAAATTTTTTGAGGATTCTGACCTCCATTTTATACCATCTAGTATAGATTGAGGGGTTGGTTAATTCAATTCTTTTTTATGCCAACGTATACAACATTAAAGTGTTTTGGGCAGTAGACCTTTAAGGGCTAGATTTTTATAATAATGTTGGCAAAAAACGAATTATCTATATTAAATAGTAAAAAAAAATATATAAGTTATACGCCAATACGTTGTCTCAGGTATAGTGACCCAAGGAACACTAGTCAGTTCGGAAGCGATGACTGAGTAAAATTACTCACGAAAATTGAAAAACTGGCATTGCATATAGTCACATGCAAATTATTAATAAAAAAAACATTTATATAAGGCAGTATCCAAATTAGAATTTGGAATTGGACCAATCCGTGTATAGAGATAATAATAAAAAAAAATAAGGTTACCCTTTGCCAGATCTGTTTGCTCAAACCCAGCAGGAACTGTTTCTTGGCCGGATCAAAACGATCGGATGGTCTAAAGCCACGCTTGTTGACGATCACACAGTTGGAAGCACTCATCGATCGCTGTAGATGACCACCGGATGGCCTATGACGTGGTGCCGATCCAAAGATCGCCACACCACGGGAACCAGACGACACCTGTTGTTCCGTGCTATTGCTGCGCTGCACCGTGTACATGACGAACTATATATATATATATATATATTTATATATATATATATACTCGAACTATGCTATGCGTTGGGTGACGTCACAACTCGCACTCAATCACAGTGCATCCCTTACGAAACTATATTGTGTATACCAAAAACAAAAAAAAAAAACTTAGTTATTTTCGTTCTCTTGCTTTTGCTATTTTCTTTTGTGGTGTCGCAATTTCAAGATAATAAGAGTACACACACGCACGCAATAAATCCCACCGTACACACACGCACACGAAATCCTGGTACGGAACTGAGCTCAGTGGCTAAGAAGTATTTTCGGTGTGGCGATTTTTTCGGTATCTTTTTTTTTGCGCGCCCCTGCAGAGCTATTTTGAATGTTTCGGCGCCGCGACGACGGCGGCGGCGGCGCAGAGCAGCGCGATCGTGCTAGGTATTTTTAGCCTGACCACCGATCTCCTCACCGACGGACGCCGACAAGTGTGGTGCATTGCATTGCGAAAACAAAAAGACACACCATCACCATCACTGAGAGCAACTTTGATTCATTGGATACGTGCCCACATTACACATATGAGAGATCTCCGTGTGTGTGTGTGTGTATGTGTGAGTGTCTTATGTTTGTGTTTGTGTTTGTACAAGTGCTCTATAATGTATATACTAAATACTAAATATTATAAGCTGGTGTGTGGACATGTACGAAAACAAACGGACATATTTCACGTGTATTAGTATATACACAGAAGCCAGCAGGCGTGCGTCCATTTTGGCAGTCCGTTTCGTTGTAAATAAATAAATATGCAATGGATTTCACGAATATCTGACCGCATTATGATAATTCACGCTAATTGGCATTCATAATTATCTGATGATTTATGATTTTTATGTGGCTTTCGGAATTTGAAGTTCGTTGAGAATTTGTATTGTCAGAACAATGGCGTTTTTCTAATGGGTAGGCTACCAAAAAAAAAAAACAATCTGCAAAACTTATTGCAATTTATACCCGCAAAGAATTTTTTGATAATTTGCACGCAAAAGAGAGCAGATGCAGAGATACGTGCAAATTACGTGAGAATTACGTGCAGAAATGCGCTTGCAAACTGTCGAAAACACCAACGCACATTTCTGCATGCACTTTACGTGCAAACTTTGCCCGTAGTCTACTGCAAGTCGGTTCTTGCGTTTGCACGTAAAATGCACGCAAGCACCAAATGTAGCATGTGCACAAAGTTTTCACGCAAACTACACCTCACGATGGAAACTTTACAAACATTTCTTGCGTGCAGATTACTTGCAAAGTTTGCACGCATATTGCCTAGGCGTTTTTGACGCAATTTTCTCGAATTTGGCACGTAATTTTCACTATCTGCCCCCTAATTTGATTCGGCCAATTTTATTTTTTGCCTTTAAAATAATAATCAAATCGAGCCAAGTGGGTTTTACACCCTAGTTCTTGTGTTGCGGTACAGCTCCTACACAGTTGCTCCTCTTTCTTGCGTGCAAAATTTGCACGCATATTGACTAGGTGTTTTCGACGCAATTTTCTCTCATTTTGCACTTAATTTAATAATTTAATTTTTGTATTAATATGTTACTTAATCTGCGTGCAGTTTGGAGGCAAAATGCATGTGAAAAATGTATATATAATAATATTTATAAATGTGCCTCTCTGAACCGTGCAATTTTGCGGCATTATGTGTGCAATTTTTTATTTGAATCTGCCCCTGCGTGTAATGGAATTTAATATAAATAAAAAAATCAACACTCTTGTTTTTTATAGCAACACGTCCAAAATATGGGTATAATACTTGACATCCATCTAGGGAGGGGGTTTCAAATTTAGTTACGAGGTGTTCCGGGGGAGAAGGGGGTCGTTAAGTTGATGTTACGTAACAAAATATTTTTTTAATTTATACGTAAGAAATTGCAAGTAAAATAATCGTGATTCGGCCAATCGTTTCTTTTTTGCGTTTTAAATTATGTATTTAAATCGAGTCATGCGGGTTTTTGGTCATAGGCCTTTTATGTCAGTTTAGAAATGGACTTTATTTCCGTTTTTAAACGGGCGCATAAAAACAATAAACCTTATGATCGATCCAAACAGACAGACATGTGTCAATGCTGGTCCTTTCATCACTCCAGCAAATAATACGTTAATGATAAAACAATAAAATCTAATAATACGATGGGCTTTCGCTGTATATTTTGTCTTGGACCTTATGTCAATTTGACACAGACATAAAATCAATGGACTTTATTTAAATTTCAAAAAGGCAGAGGATAACCACCTTTTCCCTTTGGACCTACTAGGGACCCATATCCGGCTATCAATCGATTTTCTCATATCGATATTATGCTGCTGAGAGATAGACTAATAAAAAGTCGCTGCCAGTCTGTCAAATGAACGTGCGCGGAGGATCATAAAAGAGTATCATATACGTGAAATTTTATAATTTTACATTGTAAACTTTCAGGCGATGTTTACAGAGTGTTTTTAATAATTATGTTAAAAATATTTTTTGTTTTAGAAATTATGAGTGAAGTCTGTTAAAAAATGTAAACTAAACTGTAAAAAAAAACCATTATGTACATAACCTCAGAATAACACTTGGCTGACAGGCCACGCATAACAGACCGCGCTTCACAACAAAAAAACAGAGATTAAAATAACGATAAAACGAAGGTTTTAAGATTCTTTCTAAGAATTCTAAGAGTTTTTTCTACAAACCCCGCACATTCAAATATAATACGGAAAAGAAATCAATTATCGTTCATACTGTCGCGCGCCAAAGCAAAATCCAAGCAACTCGCGCGTTTTTTTACCTGAACTCAGTCGTCATCGCGTTAACGTCAACATATACATTTAAATATATATATATAGTATTATACAGAGTGACCCAAAAGTTGACCACATCCATTGGAGCGCTGGACTGACCATAGAATAGTAAAATATGACCTTAGAAAAGCAGACGTTATAGATTTTGAGATATTGGATTTTTAGGTTTGAAGGTATTCCCAAAAGAATCTTTGAGCATCCCAAACATCTTATTTGAAAGAAAGGGCGGAAAAATTAAATGATGCAAAATGAGAAAAAAAAACCTGCCTTAATTAGATTTAGGTTCAAATATCTCGAAAACTCAAGAACTACTGTTTTTCTAATTCGGGTCAGTCATGAGCCTCCAAAAGATGACCTCGATTTTTGGGAGCACCCCACTATATATATATATATAATTTGTTATTGTTGACATTACAAAATAATACGAGATCACTTCTCGTAGCTAAATATTCACGTATATATATATTGATTTGAAGACGAAACAAAACAGCTCAAACAAAAACGCAAGAACTTACCTGCTGGTACAGGTCCGTTTTGCCGGTGCTGATGGTGTTCGTTGTGTATGCGGAGGTGCTGCTAACCACCGAACTGCTAGAAATCTGCTGTTGGGTGCTTTGTTGCTCGTCCTGCTCGATAACACGGTCAATGTCAGAGATGATCTCTTTCAATGTGTTTTTGATGCTTTCCTGTTTGATTTCCGAGGAGATCGGTACAGCATCGGCGGCAGCAACTGGAGCCTCAGCGGCGGCACCAGCTTCGACAGTAGAGCTTTCGGATTGCTGCAATGAAACATCTCCGGTGAGTGACTTACGGGGTTCTAGAGTTTGTGTGTGTCTTGTGGTGTTCACTTCTTCTTCTGTGACCGTCTCTTGTGTGACTGTTGTGGTGTTGTGTGTGTTTGTGTCTGGCGTGGATGGTGTGTTTTCTTGTGGTGTGATCTTCTCCGAAACGGCAACAGAACCGGAAGACCTTGTTTCGGAGGTGGCAACAACCGCCGGTGCAGTGGCAACTGCAGACTCGACCGGTGGAGATGATAGAACTTCGACTGAGGCTTGCTTTTGAACTGACACCACCGTTTCTGAGTCTACTTGTTTTTTGGGCTCTGATGCATCCGAAACAATAATGGATTGCTTTCTGGTTGTCTGTACCTCTGACACGACGGACTTCTTTCTGGTCTGAACCAATGCATCACTGGCAACGATGGCCTCGTTGGCCGCCGGCGGTGACTCCGTGGTGGCAACGACGGCTACGGTGACCGTTTCGGTTACAGTTTCTGGTACAACTGTAGGGGTTGACTTCTTAATCACCACCGTGGCTGAGACTTCCGCATCAGCGACCACAGCATCACTGCTCTCTTCCTCATCATATTCTACTTCTTCTTCTTCGTCTTCATCTTCCTCTTCTTCGACCTCCTCGTACTCGGACTCTGACTGTTCAACCGTTGCCGGCTGACTCTTCAAACCCACTTGCTCTACAACAGAAACAGTCGCCGCAGCAACGGGTGCCTCCCCGTTTCCTCCGTCTTCATCCTGCAGGAATCAAACATATTTAGGATCGGGATTAAGAAATCGCTGGTGTTTCGATCACTCGAATGCAAGCCGGACGAATACGAAATGCATCAGCGCATACAGGCGCCAGCCATTGCAGGCACTCTGCCAAAAGCACATTAGAACCTATACCAGACGTTTATTCATTAGCTCCCGGCTAAATGCAGCTGCTGCGTGCGAGCGCGCGTAACACTAAACAATTATAAATTGCAGTCTAATTATAGAAGCGTTTAAATAATGTGTATACTCAAGTATATGCATAAATGGCGGCATGGTGGCATGGCGACAATGGGGGAGAGGCAGCGGGAGAGGGTTGTAGCAGCATAAATAAATAACTGACACACACGCAATTATGGGTTGGTACTGGATTCGGCTGAAACAAGAGAGAAAGAGAGAGCCCTCCTATTTTGTATTTTTTTAAGTTTACCATGCCACCCTTAGATGATCGTCACCGAAAATATAATAGGATTTATGATAAATGGGAGTGACAAGGGGTTAACAGATGAAAGTCAATTTTAAGTGGGTGAGCAGAGAGGCGGTTTGTATTCTTCTCAGGAGCATTCTTCTCACAGTGACAGAAATGCACTGGCGAGTGTACATTCTTTTCATTCTTCTTCTTCATCGTCTTCTCCGTCTTCTTTGCCGAGTGTGCATTCCTCCCAAGTGCAGTCTTCTCACCAAAATGCGTTATCCAGAAAAGCTAAACGGACCAGACCGTTGAGCTTTGCGCATTTATTCTTTTTTTTAAAACGACAAAAAAATATTAGTAAGAAAAATGCATCTTAGAAGAATGCACAAATTGAAAGATTTTAAAATTCTCTCTCTATATATATATATATATTTACGTCGGAATCCCTCTCTGTTCTTCCTTTAATGTCGTCGGGGTCATTTCCCTAAATTTCCATTATGTTATTTGGGTCTCCTAAGGGTGATAGCGGAAAGCGTTTCAAAGAACAATTAAAGGGGTCCTTCTCTAGTCCTTCTCTAGTTTTGGTGAATGCCTATATAAAGATGACAAATTAATTGGAGTCGCACATTTCTGAATGCAGGGAGTATTCTTGAAAAGCAGATCTTCGGCCACAGAGGCATTTAGAATCATCCGAAGATCTATATACATACTGCAATGTTTTATAAGCGGCGAGCTACATAACCTACAAATGTAGCAATTGTTCTTCATTGTTATTGTGGCCACAGATTTTAAATCCGTCCTGACCTCTGACCTAAAAAAAAGAAGGAGAAAGACAAGCGGCGACCGCGGGCATCACGCAACTTATAAAAACACTGCCATAGGCATGCAGCTTCACATGTACACGCAGCGGGAGCAATATAGAACTGAGACAGAAATACACATATAGAGTAAGAGAGAGAGAGAGAGATATATAGAGAACAAAAAAAGCCGACAAAAAAGAACTGTTGATTGTTTTATGTAATTTTTCACATCATTATTTATTTTCTATCTATATATTTATTTATATTCAACATATTAAAAAGCATAAACAATTATAAAAAAGCTATAGAAATTAAGCTAACGATATTAAGTGTGTTTACATATATATTGTTGTTTTTGTTTTATCCATACATTAAATCGTCTCTAATTTGTTATTTCAAATAGGTTATAAATGATTTAGAGCAAAACATTTTGAAAGAGAGAAGATTATACAGATTACAGATTATATTAAACTATATATTATACATTCCATGGATTCTCTCTAGTGTAATTTAGCGATTTGACAGGATATTAAAAAAAAGAAGTTATATTTTGGTTTATTTCTTTTAATTTAATTTAAAAATAACGTTTGAGTTTCTACAGAGCGGCGGCAAATGCACTATGAATACGCGCACAAAGGGATGGGGGGCGGGTTGAGGGTATAGCTAAGAGTTGTGCTTTTTTAGTCGTAACCGCGCGTAAACACAAACACAGTTCTATATTGCTCCACAAGATGGCGGCCTGTGCGCACAAAATTTTTAGGCGAATCTGCGCGCAGTGTTGCCACATTTTAGCACCTCTTCAGGCAACATTGAACCAGAAACGATTTTGACACATTTTGTTGTTGTTTCTTTCACTTAGCGTTAGGTTTGTTTATGCAACAACCAAAAAAAAATTAAACCAAAAATAACGATCACAAAAACAGTAACACGAATAATGACAAGGAGGAAATTTTCGAGACTACTAATAAATTACGTTTTTTAATGAGTTGCACACAATTTTTGCTGACCACCATAAATAACCGAAACTAAATCCATTCTAATTTTTCTGATTTTAGCTATTTGAATTTTTTTAAGGTTTTTCATATGTAGCGATTGTTTGTTTGACACATATAGCCATTTTTCCTTGTGGAGATGTGGCAACACTGCCACAGTCGGTGATTTTTTAATTGTGTAAACTATAAATTTTACATCGCGTTTTTGTTTTTTTTTTTTGAGGGTCATCAATGTGTGTGTGTGTATTTTTGTGTACGTGTTTCTTGGGTGTGTTTGTGAATATGCTTGGGTTTGTCATTGCAAACGTGTAATTTTGCCACCTTTAAATAAATGTGTTGGTTCATACAAATTGCGTATTTGCGACTGATTTAAATTATATACGTTAAGGCTGTTTTAAAATCATGAAAGCGTATTTAAAAAAATGAGTTTAAACTTATTGGTGGAAAATAGGATGTTTTATAAATTGAGGGTGCAAGAGGTGCAATGAAAACCCTCAGTAACTATAGAGAAATATTAAAAACATCAGAGAAAAATATTTCGAACAAAAAAAAAACACTTTTTTAATAAAATAATTAAATATATTCTACACACTTTTTTTGGCGTCGTGAAAATGAAAATTCGAACAATAACACAAGATTCTCAGATTGGGGTTCTTGGACAAATTACATTTAACCTAAAAATAATTTCTAATGAGGATGCGAAACAATACGTCGCCATTTTGTTTTTGTGTTCGCCATCAAATGCGCAAATACAGAGAGAGAGAGAGGCAGAGAAAATGTCGCACGCATCGTAACAACAACAACAACAACAAAATAAGATAATTATATTGTTTAGCTATAAGCAAAAAAAATTTCGAAGACAAATCAAAAATCAAAAGCCAAACATAATCTAAAGACAAAATCAAAGCAATAAACTTCTTTTAAAGTTTGGAGGTGCGCGCGAGTGTGTATATATGCGTAAATGCAAAACGGGTGAGGGGTAAGGGGGCGGGGTGGAGCGGTTGGCAAAACGGACGCGGCGCGCTGCTGCAAGATCAACATAAATTATGTGGCGGGCCGGGCCGATCGCAAATGAACATATATATAATAAGTAATATGTCACTTTGCAATCAATACATATATATATATATATATGTGTTTTTTTTTGTAAGTGTATGTGTGAGTGGGTGTAAGTGTGTGGGTGTGTATAGCGGCGCAGTAGGCTTTAGAAGTCCACCTCTTCAATCTCCGTGCTAGAGCCAATTCGGATGCTCTGCTTCACGGACGAAGAGGAGATCTTACGTTGGCTAGAACTCACCGACGATGTTGAGGTCACTGACTGCTGGACCACACGGGTGCTTTGCTGGGTTTGCTGCACACTCTTCTCTACGCTCTGCTCGACACTCTTCTGCTGATTGACACTGCTCTGGATGCTTCCGTGAGCCGTCTTCTCAACGCTGACCTGGTGACATTGAAAAAAAAATCACGAAAAAATAAGAAAACAATCTTTTTAGTGTAATAAATTCCCGTCGCACCCACACATAAATCTATATAGACTATAAATATTTTTTTCACATACCTCAGATGAGCTCTCGGACATCGAGGTCGAGCTCTTCTGCACGCCACCACCGGTACCGTTCTCTGCGATGTCCATGGTCTATATATCCTTGTCACACTTTTGGGATTCCACTACAAAACGCGTGCTGCAGCTGGTGCGATCTCCGTTTGACACTTTCTGACACTGCGATCGCGCAAAGACCGAGAAAAATAAGAAAATTATGTAAGGAAAAAAAAACTATATATATAACTATAATTTTTTATATATACTTAAAAAAACGATTATATACATTTATATATATTTATCTATAGCAACAATCTTACACGATCATGCTCTTTTTCACTCTAAAAAAACACTTTTTATCATTCTTCACACCACAAAATATACACAGAATCATGGAGATCACTTACACTTGGGACAAGATATAAATATTTAATATAATCCTCAGATTTCCAACAACACTATCAATATATAATTGTAGTATAATTAAACTGGGCGCTATACGCAGCTGCTGGATTGGGACGCAGTGACACACTCGACTCGGACTGGCGGACTGATGGCGGACTATCGGACTGTCGGACTGTCGGACTGACTGACTGGCTGGTCCACGAATTCGTTGTCGTGGCGCTGTCGTCTCGTCGTGCTCGTGGTCGTGCTCGTGGTCGTCGTCCGTCGTAAGAGGCAGCCGTAGCCGTGCATCGCGGAATTCTATTTCGGACACACAATCGCGAGTCTACTTTTGCACCAGACCATGCCGTACACAATTAAATTATCGAAAATAGGAAAATGGGAAAATGGGGAAACGCAACAACGCGGCAAGTGTTGTGTGTTGTGCAAATTTATACTAAAAATACGAACTCTGCGAGGAAAATCAAAATACATGTGTTGTTTCTCTCCGAAAAGTGTTAACACATGCTGTTTTATTATATATATATATAAATACATGCGCTTGCACTGTGGCCTAAGTACATTTTGGATTGTTTATTTTTAAGCTGCTCCCAATACATATATATATATATATCAACACATGCGATGGTATTTTTCGTATATTTATATTGTATGGCACTATATTTTGGATTTTGCAAAATAGTCACGCTAAAAATACAAATTATTTGTACAAACGAGTATATTTAAAAATAACAATATTTATTTAGATATATTATATTCTATACAATGACACTGTTCTGTAATAATAAAATTGTCATCAAAACTGATGGTGGATAAATTATAATGTTTCCAAATTAATGCGTAAATTGGTATTAGAACGATGTGTTGCCCGAAGGCCAATTGGCTGAATCTCAGTTGGCCAAATCTCAGTTGGCCAAATCACAGATGGCCGAATCTCAGTTGGCCAAGCCAAATATCAGTTGGCCAAATCTCAGTTGACCAAAGCTCAGATGGCCAAATCTCAGTTGGCCGAATCTCAGTTGGCCGAATCTCAGTTGCCCGAATCTTTTTTGGCCAAATGTAACGATTGGCCAAATAAAATGATTAGCCGAATCACGATTGGTCAAATGATAAGATTGTCCGAAAATCACGACTGGCCAATTGCTATATGTATAGCCAAAAAACGAATTACCGAAACATACGATTGGCCGAT